>JAQJVL010002031.1:0-127565 GCA_035578905.1 Stictocephala bisonia
AAAAATCCAACCACGCAAATCTTGACATATGACACACTTTTCTGGGGTAGAATTATACACTGAATCAGGAAATGTCTTTCGTTATGGTGCAACTCTTACAATAAAGCCTCCAGAGGCAATTTAAACATCACAATCAGGGTGCAATTGCTAACAAACTTTGTTTCCAATTCTCTCGCTTTCTAGACGTCTCACGGGCCATTCTGATGCTTTTCTATGACCAGCTGGACATTCTAAACAAGTACGTATAGTTAAGATTTCACTAGAAAAAATTAAGATTTTTCATCGAAAAAGTGCCAAAGGGGGGACCATTGGAAGATTTGAAGTTTTTTGAGAAAAATCCAACCACGCAAATCTTGACGTATGACACACTTTTCTGGGGTAGAATTATACACTGAATCAGGAAATGTCTTTCGTTTTGGTGCAACTCTCACAATAAAGCCTCCAGAGGCAATTTAAACATCACAATCAGGGCGAATTTGCTAAAAACTTTGTTTCCAATTCTCTCGCTTTCTAGACGTCTCATGGGTATTCTGATGCTTTTCCATGACCAGCTGGACATTCTAAACAAGTACGTATAGTTAAGATTTCACTAGAAAAAATTCAGATTTTTCATCGAAAAAGTGCCAAAGGGGGACCATTGGAAGATTTGAAGTTTTTTGAGAAAAATCCAACCACGCAAATCTTGACGTATGACACACTTTTCTGGGGTAGAATTATACACTGAATCAGGAAATGTCTTTCGTTTTGGTGCAACTCTCACAATAAAGCCTCCAGAGGCAATTTAAACATCACAATCAGGGTAAAATTGCTAACAAACTTTGTTTCCAATTCTCTCGCTTTCTAGACGTCTCACGGGCCATTCTGATGCTTTTCCATGACCAGCTGGACATTCTAAACAAGTACGTATAGTTAAGATTTCACTAGAAAAAATTCAGATTTTTCATCGAAAAAGTGCCAAAGGGGGGACCATTGGAAGATTTGAAGTTTTTTGAGAAAAATCCAACCACGCAAATCTTGACGTATGACACACTTTTCTGGGGTAGAATTATACACTGAATCAGGAAATGTCTTTCGTTTTGGTGCAACTCTCACAATAAAGCCTCCAGAGGCAATTTAAACATCACAATCAGGGCGAATTTGCTAAAAACTTTGTTTCCAATTCTCTCGCTTTCTAGACATCTCACGGGCCATTCTGATGCTTTTCCATGACCAGCTGGACATTCTAAACAAGTACGTATAGTTAAGATTTCACTAGGAAAAATTCAGATTTTTCATCGAAAAAGTGCTAAAAGGAATTTGAAGTTTTTTGAGAAAAATCCACCAAGCAAATCTTGACGTAAGACACACTTTTCTGGGGTAGAATTATACACTGAATCAGGAAATGTGTTTCGTTTTGGTGCAACTCTTACAATAAAGCCTCCAGAGTCAATTTAAACATCACAATCAGGTTGCAACATCTAACAAACTTTGTTTCCAATTCTCTCGTTTTCTAGACGTCTCACGGGCCATTCTGATGCTTTTCTATGACCAGCTGGACATTCTAAACAAGTACGTATAGTTAAGATTTTACTAGAAAAAATTAAGATTTTTCATCGAAAAAGTGCTAAAGGGGGGACCATTAGAAGATTTGAAGTTTTTTGAGAAAAATCCAACTACTCAAATCTTGACGTATGACATACTTTTCTGGGGTAGAATTATACACTGAATCAGGAAATGTCTTTCGTTTTGGTGCAACTCTCACAATAAAGCCCTCAGAGGCAATTTAAACATCACAATCAGGGCAAATTTGCTAAAAACTTTGTTTCAAATTCTCTCGCTTTTTAGACATCTCACGGGCTATTCTGATGCTTTTCCATGACCAGCTGGACATTCTAAACAAGTACGTATAGTTAAGATTTCACTAGAAAAAATTAAGATTTTTCATCGAAAAAGTGCCAAAGGGGGGACCATTGGAAGATTTGAAGTTTTTTGAGAAAAATCCAACCACGCAAATCTTGACGTATGACACACTTTTCTGGGTAGAATTATACACTGAATCAGGAAATGTCTTTCGTTTTGGTGCAACTCTCACAATAAAGCCTCCAGAGGGAATTTAAACATCACAATCAGGGTGAATTTGCTAAAAACTTTGTTTCCAATTCTCTCGCTTTCTAGACGTCTCACGGGCCATTCTGATGCTTTTCCATGACCAGCTGGACATTCTAAACAAGTACGTATAGTTAAGATTTCACTAGAAAAAATTAAGATTTTTCATCGAAAAAGTGCAAAGGGGGGACCATTGGAAGATTTGAAGTTTTTTGAGAAAAATCCAACCACGCAAATCTTGACGTATGACACACTTTTCTGGGGTAGAATTATACACTGAATCAGGAAATGTCTTTCGTTTTGGTGCAACTCTTACAATAAATTCTCCAGAGTGAATTTAAACATCACAATCAGGGCGAATTTGCTAAAAACTTTGTTACCAATTCTCTCGCTTTCTAGACGTCTCACGGGCCATTCTGATGCTTTTCCATGACCAGCTGGACATTCTAAACAAGTACGTATTGTTAAAATTTTACTAGAAAAAATTAAGATTTTTCATCGAAAAAGTGCCAAAAGGGGGACCATTGGAAGATTTGAAGTTTTTTGAGAAAAATCCAACCACGCAAATCTTGACGTATGACACACTTTTCTGGGGTAGAATTATACACTGAATCAGGAAATGTCTTTCGTTTTGGTGCAACTCTTACAATAAAGCACTCCAGAGGCAATTTAAACATCACAATCAGGTGCAACTTGCTAACAAACTTTGTTTCCAATTCTCTCGCTTTCTAGACGTCTCACGGGCCATTCTGATGCTTTTCTATGACCAGCTGGACATTCTAAACAAGTACGTGTAGTTAAGATTTTACTAGAAAAAATTCAGATTTTACATCGAAAAAGTGATAAAGGGGGGACCATTGGAAGATTTGAAGTTTTTTGAGAAAAATCCAACCACGCAAATCTTGACGTATGACACACTTTTCTGGGGTAGAATTATACACTAAATCAGGAAATGTCTTTCGTTTTGGTGCAACTCTCACAATAAAGCCTCCATAGGGCATTTAAACATCACAATCAGGGCGTATTTGCTAAAAACGTTGTTTCCAATTCTCTCGCTTTCTAGATATTTCACGGGCCATTCTGATGCTTTTCCATGACCAGCTGGACATTCTAAACAAATACGTATAGTTAAGATTTTACTAGGAAAAGTTCAGATTTTTCATCGAAAAAGTGCTAAAAGGGATTGGAAGTTTTTTGAGAAAAATCCAACCACGCAAATTTTGACGTATAACACACTTTTCTGGGGTAGAATTATACACTGAATCAAAAAAATGTGTTTCGTTTTGGTGCAACTCTTACAATAAAGCCTCCAGAGTCAATTTAAACATCACAATCAGGTTGCAACATATAACAAAATTTGTTTCCAATTCCCTCGTTTTCTAGACGTCTCACGGGCCATTCTGATGCTTTTCTATGCCCAGCTGGACATTCTAAACAAGTACGTATAGTTAAGATTTTACTAGAAAAAATTAAGATTTTTCATCGAAAAAGTGCTAAAGGGGGGACCATTAGAAGATTTGAAGTTTTTTGAGAAAAATCCAACTACTCAAATCTTGACGTATGACATACTTTTCTGGGGTAGAATTATACACTGAATCAGGAAATGTATTTCGTTTTGGTCCAACTCTCACAATAAAGCCCTCAGAGGCAATTTAAACATCACAATCAGGGCAAATTTGCTAAAAACGTTTTTTCAAATTCTCTCGCTTTTTAGACATCTCACGGGCTATTCTGATGCTTTTCCATGACCAGCTGGACATTCTAAACAAGTACGTATAGTTAAGATTTCACTAGAAAAAATTAAGATTTTTCATCGAAAAAGTGCCAAAGGGGGGACCATTGGAAGATTTGAAGTTTTTGAGAAAAGTCCAACCACGCAAATCTTGAGGTATGACACACTTTTCTAGGGTAGAATTATACACTGAATCAGGAAATGTCTTTCGTTTTGGTGCAACTCTCACAATAAAGCCTCCAGAGGGAATTTAAACATCACAATCAGGGTGAATTTGCTAAAAACTTTGTTTCAAATTCTCTCGCTTTCTAGACGTCTCACGGGCCATTTTGATGCTTTTCTATGACCAGCTGGACATTCTAAACAAGTACTTATAGTTAAGATTTTACTAGAAAAAATTAAGATTTTTCATCGAAAAAGTGCTAAAGGGGGGACCATTAGAAGATTTGAAGTTTTTTGAGAAAAATCCAACTACTCAAATCTTGACGTATGACATACTTTTCTGGGGTAGAATTATACACTGAATCAGGAAATGTCTTTCGTTATAGTGCAACTCTTACAATAAATTCTCCAGAGTGAATTTAAACATCACAATCAGGGCGAATTTGCTAAAAATTCTGTTACCAATTCTCGCGCTTTCTAGACGTCTCACGGGCTATTCTGATGCTTTTCCATGACCAGCTGGACATTCTAAACAAGTACGTATTGTTAAAATTTTACTAGAAAAAATTAAGATTTTTCATTGGCCATGGGTCATTACGTGACCATTGGAAGATTTGAAGTTTTTTGAGAAAAATCCAACCACGCAAATCTTGACGTATGAAACACTTTTCTGGGGTAGAATTATACACTGAATCAGGAAATGTGTTTCGTTTTGGTGCAACTCTTACAATAAACACTCCAGAGTCAATTTAAACATCACAATCAGGTTGCAACATGCTAACAAACTTTGTTTCCAATTCTCTCGCTTTCTAGACGTCTCACGGGCCATTCTGATGCTTTTCCATGACCAGCTGGACATTCTAAACAAGTACGTATAGTTAAGATTTTACTAGAAAAAATTCAGATTTTTCATCGAAAAAGTGCTAAAGGGGGGACCATTGGAAGATTTGAAGTTTTTTGAGAAAAATCCAACCACGCAAATCTTGACGTAAGACACACTTTTCTGGGGTAGAATTATACACTGAATCAGGAAATGTCTTTCGTTTTGGTGCAACTCTCACAATAAAGCCTCCATAGGGCATTTAAACATCACAATCAGGGCGAATTTGCTAAAAACTTTGTTTCCAATTCTCTCGCTTTCTAGATATCTCACGGGCCATTCTGATGCTTTTCCATGACCAGCTGGACATTCTAAACAAGTACGTATAGTTAAGATTTTACTAGGAAAAGTTCAGATTTTTTATCGAAAAAGTGCTAAAAGGGATTTGAAGTTTTTTGAGAAAAATCCAACCACGCAAATTTTGACGTAAGACACACTTTTCTGGGGTAGAATTATACACTGAATCAGGAAATGTCTTTCGTTTTGGTGCAACTCTTACAATAAAGCCTCCAGAGTCAATTTAAACATCACAATCAGGTTGCAACATCTAACAAACTTTGTTTCCAATTCTCTCGTTTTCTAGACGTCTCACGGGCCATTCTGATGCTTTTCTATGACCAGCTGGACATTCTAAACAAGTACGTATAGTTAAGATTTTACTAGAAAAAATTAAGATTTTTCATCGAAAAAGTGCTAAAGGGGGGACCATTAGAAGATTTGAAGTTTTTTGAGAAAAATCCAACTACTCAAATCTTGACGTATGACATACTTTTCTGGGGTAGAATTATACACTGAATCAGGAAAGGTCTTTCGTTTTAGTCCAACTCTCACAATAAAGCCCTCAGAGGCAATTTAAACATCACAATCAGGGCAAATTTGCTAAAAACGTTGTTTCAAATTCTCTCGCTTTTTAGACATCTCACGGGCTATTCTGATGCTTTTCCATGACCAGCTGGACATTCTAAACAAGTACGTATAGTTAAGATTTCACTAGAAAAAATTCAGATTTTCATCGAAAAAGTGCCAAAGGGGGGACCATTGGAAGATTTGAAGTTTTTTGAGAAAAGTCCAACCACGCAAATCTTGACGTATGACACACTTTTCTAGGGTAGAATTATACACTGAATCAGGAAATGTCTTTCGTTTTGGTGCAACACTCACAATAAAGCTTCCAGAGGGAATTTAAACATTACAATCAGGGTGAATTTGCTAAAAACTTTGTTTCCAATTCTCTCGCTTTCTAGACGTCTCATGGGCCATTTTGATGCTTTTCTATGACCAGCTGGACATTCTAAACAAGTACGTATGGTTAAGATTTTACTAGAAAAAATTAAGATTTTTCATTGAAAAAGTGCTAAAGGGGGGACCATTAGAAGATTTGAAGTTTTTTGAGAAAAATCCAACTACTCAAATCTTGACGTATGACATACTTTTCTGAGGTAGAATTATACACTGAATCAGGAAATGTGTTTCGTTTTGGTGCAACTCTCACAATAAAGCCCCCAGAGGCAATTTAAACATCACAATCAGGGCAAATTTGCTAAAAACGTTGTTCCAAATTCTCTCGCTTTTTTGACATCTCACGGGCTATTCTGATGCTTTTCCATGACCAGCTTGACATTCTAAACAAGTACGTATAGTTAAGATTTCACTAGAAAAAATTCAGATTTTCATCGAAAATGTGCCAAAGGGGGGACCATTGGAAGATTTGAAGTTTTTTGAGAAAAGTCCAACCACGCAAATCTTGACGTATGACACACTTTTCTAGGGTAGAATTATACACTGAATCAGGAAATGTCTTTATTTTGGTGCAACTCTCACAATAAAGCCTCCAGAGGGAATTTAAACATCACAATCAGGGTGAATTTGCTAAAAACTTTGTTTTTAATTCTCTCGCTTTCTAGACGTCTCACGGGCTATTTTGATGCTTTTCTATGACCAGCTGGACATTCTAAACAAGTACGTATAGTTAAGATTTTACTAGAAAAAATTAAGATTTTTCATCGAAAAAGTGCTAAAGGGGGGACCATTAGAAGATTTGAAGTTTTTTGAGAAAAGTCCAACTACTCAAATCTTGACGTATGACATACTTTTCTGGGGTAGAATTATACACTGAATCAGGAAATGTCTTTCGTTTTGGTGCAACTCTCACAATAAAGCCTTTAAAGGCAATTTAAACATCACAATCAGGGCAAATTTGCTAAAAACTTTGTTTCCAATTCTCTCGCTTTCTATACATCTCACGGGCTATTCTGATGCTTTTCCATGACCAGCTTGACATTCTAAACAAGTATGTATAGTTAAGATTTCACTAGAAAAAATTCAGAATTTTCATCGAAATTGGAAGATTTGAAGTTTTTTGAGAAAAATTCAACTATTTAAATCTTGACGTAAGACACACTTTTCTGGGGTAGAATTATACACTGAATCAGGAAATGTCTTTCGTTATAATGCAACTCTTACAATAAATTCTCCAGAGTGAATTTAAACATCACAATCAGGGCGCAATTTCTAACAAACTTTGTTTCTAATTCTCTCGTTTTCTAGACGTCTCACGGCCATTCGTATGCTTTTCCATAGCCAGCTGGACATTCTAAACAACAACGTATAGTTAAGATTTCACTAGAAAAAAAATCAGATTTTTCATCGAAAAAGTGCCAAAGGGGGGACCATTGGAATATTTGAAGTTTTTTGAGAAAAATCCAACCACGCAAATCTTGACGTATGACACACTATTCTGGGGTAGAATTATACACTGAATCAGGAATTTTCTTTCGTTTTGGTGCAACTCTTACAATAAAGCCTCCAGAGGCAATTTAAACTTTACAATCAGGGTGCAATCGCTAACAAACTTGATAGAAGGCTTACCTGGAAGCCACACATCTGGTAAAAAAGTCAACAACTAAATAAAAAATAATTAGAAAACACTCCTGGTTGGTGGGAAAAATTTAAAATTTCCAAGTACAGTAGAATACAATTTTTTTGTACAAAATATTACTAATGCCTATATGGACTTATGGTGTTCAACGTTGGTGTTCTGCTAGTAAATCTAAAATTGAAATTCTTCAACAGTTTCAATCTAGGATATTGAGAAATATCATTAATGCGCCTTGGTTTGTGGCTAATAACACCATTCATCAGTACATAAATATCCCGACAGTGAAGGAGAAACTTGTCCGACACAGTGCGAAATACCCACAGAAACAAAATTCTCACGTTACAACTTAGCAGTGACCCTTTTATGCAATTCAGAACATACCTCTAGACTGAAGAGACCAACTATTATGGACCTCCAGTTTAGATTTGGATGATAACGATTACTACTTTGTGTATGTTAACATGAAGTATCATCACTGGGTGGATGTCACTTCTTAATGTCAATTAACTTTTATTTTAAATGTTTTACTTATTGTTATAAATCAATAACAGATTGTAAAAATAAATTATGTTATAAACAAAAATAATAATAATAATTTAGTAAATTTTAAGGCCTGTGGAGCACAGCTCTATGGAGAACGAATATATTTGTGTGAAAACTGCTTAGTTCTCCTGTTTAAGACCTAAATAATTAGTGTACAACATTTCAACTCTCAATCTATTTGGGAAGTTGGAGAATTAGTGATGAGTGAGTCAGTCAGCCAGAGCGTTGCGTTTTATTGGTATAGATACCATGACGTCTTGGATATATATATATATATATATATATATATATATATATATATATATATATATATATATATATATATAATATCCAAACGCATTAAGTTTAACCATATACCTAGAAGGTTAAACACTGTTTAACACTGTTCTTACATTGTATTGAATTAAGATAGTAATAAATTGTGTATAAACAAAATCAGCGTTGCCAGTGTTAGCTGTTGCTTTTCACTCATTTTCAACTATTTTACTCTGATTACTGTACTGGCTTTCATTTGATGCTATTTAAGACTTAATAGTCTTCATCACCTTTACCAAGTTATAGATCTGAAGAGAAGCCTAGGATATGAGGGAGGGTAGAGTGGAGGGTGGTGCGGAGTCAATGTTTGTGCCGTTCTAAAAACATAGATGCAGCCGCTCTGGACCACGTCGCCCTCACGCACACCTTTCGCCATAAGTAAATAATACGAAGAACAGTTGTTGGTTCAAAATCAACACCCAAACACGTCACCAGTCGACCAGCCCAAGTTTTTTGAAAGGCTTGTAGTGCAGTAGGCTCTGACGGCCGGAGTGGTTTTTTTTTGTTAAAACAGGTTTTGTAGTCTCCTGTATCGGGCACTATTTTTAAACGGATTTTTTTAAAAACTGGATGATCATTTAGTTGAAGAGTTGTATCATGCCTCTTGTACCTTAGAAGTTTGTAAATATTGGTAAAAAACCCATGGTGACCTTACACAAGAACCATATAAATCATACATTTAATATTAAAAAATATACATAGTTTAATTAATTTTTATTAAATATCAGGTCCAAGGAGCATGCCGCAACTCTTAAACTAAACGATTACCGAATTTTAAGACAATTCGTTGAAAATTAGAGTCTGAATCAGGAGGCTATAAAACCATTTTTATAGCGTTTTGCAGAGCGCGTGATGAAGACTATTCGGAGCTACAATAAGTGGAGCTGGAATTTCCATTAAAACGGAAGAGAAAAAAAACAGTCCTTAACAGCTGTGCAGCATTAATTTGTGAACAAATAGTGGGAATTTACAAAATTGAAAATATAAAATATGTCAAATAATAATTATTAGGTTAGGAACACAAACAAAACAATCTGTATTCATTATTAGTATTCAGTTCAGTAAGTAAGTAGGTAGTGTATGTTGGAGAAGGAATGACATGATGCTGTGGCAGAGATAGTCTTTAAATTTGTAAATCCCTTAATCAAAATCAGTACATATTTTTTGTTGGATTCAAGTAATGGTGTTATGTTAAGGTTATTGACAGAATATCAATAATACTATTTTCGCTGTGAACCTTGCAATTATTTGATTGCAAGTGTCTGTTTATTTCCAAGAAGGCTAGTTATAATAGCTTTCATGTGCACGTGCCAAAACAACATACTGGTATACTGAGCATGTGAATTATTCTACTGTTAGAGGTAAGTTGTTATAGTTATTTTCAACTTTAATTCTCCTTTTTATATTGTTATTAAAGCTTATTGATAATAAGCTAAGTAAGAAACACATATTTTAAAACAAAAGTTACGAAGGTAAAGTTATACATGGCACAAACTTTTCATTCAAACTTAAATTTGGCATCTGCTCACCCAGTGGAGAAATTTATGGTAAATCTCTGCAATCTAGTGATTATGGAGGGTAATCCAGATATGAGACAACAACTCAACTTTGTGTGTGTTTTAAGGCGATTAGGAATGATTATGCAATTGTGAAAGATCTACGCAATCTGGTTACTATCTGAGTTAATTTACAGACCTACTCAGAAAGGGCCATTTATCAATAGTTCAATAGCCAGAGCAAATTACCCAGTTGATCGTGGATATAGTTACATACCCTCCATGTCTACTACTCCATTTGGATAGGGCTGCTTCTTCTACTATTAACTAGAATGGTCATCATTTGTTGACAACACATTAACTCTTTTTTGCACTTTTTGTCAGTTGCCTTCTGCATTCCGAGATTCAACAGTGGAGGAACTTGCGTTGGTAGCAGGAGCGTGTATCATAATAGGTAATAAGGGAAACAGGATATATTTTTAGTGAGGCCTACTCTTAGGGCCAGGGTTCTAAAGAACTGGTTGCTCACGATAGAGTTTGGTCAAAGTTAGATTAGTATCCCGTGACCAATAAAAAATCACTTAAGTTGTTGTCCATATTGACTTGCACATGGACAACACAAACAAAAGTACTTCTAGCAACAGATGATATAGAGTCAACAGCTGTTAACCATGTGCGCTAGACAGTGGAAGAGGTAGTGTTGCCAACATTGCTGCAGGTCGCTTAAGCCCCGTCAACATTGTTGTCAACAAATGTTGACAACACTCCTTGATCATTACCGAGTACTGGTGGGTAATATTGCCCTCACTTTTTTGGTGTTGACAACATTGGCCTTGTTGGCAACAAATATTGACAACATTTTTAGTAGAATTTTTGTAAATGTTGTCAACTCCGATGTAAACGCAGCTTAAACATCACACTTGTAATACTTCACAAGTAGTACATCACAAATATGTCTTTGCCTGATGTGAAGGCCAAGAAAATGGAACATATAAGGTCAAGTAAACAAATGTTATTTTATGTGCTTACTCTAGATGTATTATTGCCATTCTATTCAGTGAGGAAGAGCTATTGAATGATTAAGTGGTTATAGCTTTGTTATAGAAGATATTTTCTCTATTAATATACAAATAATATAAGCCTAGTCTGTTCTTAAAACTTGAGATAGCAAAAGAAAAATGATTATTAGAGTATTGAAATATGTTTTTAATCCATTGAGGTATTTTTTATTAATTAATGTCTAGATAGAAAATATTCAATTTTTACCTCAGTTGCCTCTCTTTGTTATTTGTCTCTAAGTCCCTCTACCATTGTAATGTTTTTAGGAAAGCACTGATGGATCTACAGTTACCATCATCTCTTGCTGAAATTGCCCAGTGCTATTCTTGTGACCAGTTAGAAGGTAACCTATATCTAATGTCTAACAGTATTTTCTAGCAATAAAGATATTAATATTATTTTAAATATTCTTAAATAACCTATCACTTTCTGTTCATATTTGCTACAGTACAGTTATCTTTCTTATTTGGCTCACATACTTTCTGTCACACATGTGTAACAATTACTCTATTCACTTCCTCCAATCTAATATATACTGTACTGTAGGCCTATATATCGTATGGCTTTCATAAACCAGCTACCAAACTAATAAAAAAATTAGACTACTGTAATATGCAATATCTGAATAACAAAAATCTATGGTACAAATTACTTTATGTCTTAGTGTTTAAATAGTCTCCCGTCACAGAACTAAATACAGGTTTCATAACCATTCAACACCTGCTTCTTCAATTTAGGCCTAATGAAGACCAGCAAATCCGACCAGAAAAGAACACATTGGTCAAGCATTATCGAAATGATCCATAGTTTGAACTTCAACATAACTGATCATTTGCCATTCCCTTCTTATATTTCCAGTTATTCCATCTTCCCCCAACTGTTCAAAACCGACTCATCATAGTCCATTCATTACGAAGAAGGTTCATTCCACTGATGATCGTCATAGGGTCTGGTATCAGAAACTTGTTTCGACTGTCAAACATATCCCAAGTTAATGCAAAGTTGATTTTTGGTAAAAATTTGTTTGGGAATAACTGGGAAGCAAGTCGAAGAGGTGGTTTTGTAGATTTAGTTTCCCTGCTCGTTGTAGGATAACTTGCAAATTGGGGAGATTTGGAGTAAACTGGAATTTTTAAAACTCTGAAAAGTCTTTCTTTGAGTCTTAAAATCTGTAAAATAACTGAAAGCCATGTTAGAGGGTTGCAATGAGGGAACCGCTGATAGCCTTCATCTCCCTATTTAGTCGTATATCAACCTCTTGTACATGTGTAGGCCTACTGTTAAGCCACACGGTAGCACAATATTTAGTATTGGAGTAAACCAGGACGAACACTCTTAAACATATAATTTTGTATCATTAGCAGGTTTTATAGACAGTAATTCACTTTTTTAAGAGTAGACCACAATTAATTAGCACTAACAAGTCCTGTATAGCCCTATGACATTTTGTGTACCTTTAACTAGTGTCATTTATTCATGTGACATATTTTATAACTTTAACTAATGTCATTTAGCTGTATGAAATATCATCATCTCATTCATCTAATTCCGTTTAGCCATATGACATTTTGTGTACCTTTAACTAGTATCATTTATTCGTATGATATATTGAGAATTTGAACTAATGTCGTTTAGCTGTATGAAATATTATCTCATTCAGCTAATGGCATTTAGCCATATGACATATTGTGTATCTATAACTAGTGGATACTTATGTACCATACAATCCCTGTGTTTTTGATAATTTGTAGATCCCTTTGATGATATTATCTTTAACATTTTATTGATGCCAACACCAGGAAAGCCTCAAAATGTTCAGAAAACTGTTATGTATTTTTTTAAATATACTGAGGTTAAGTAAGTATGGGAAATTCTAAATTTGTATTTTACCTTAAATCTGCAATTCCAAGGCGCATGATGATTAACAAGTCTGAATAAAATTTTATTTTAAACTAATGTAAAATATTAAGTTTCTTTAATTCAAGTTCATGGAAATCAAAATCGTTCCGTTGTATCTGGGACTCGTGGATTAATTAATGATGAGCTGTAGTGCACGTATAGAAGTGTTGACATCACTCTAGATTTAAATATATTCAAAAATTTTACTTTAAAAGCAATATAAACCAATGGAATAGTTCTATTTTGAAATGGCATATCTTTGGTGAAGAAACAAAGACACAAGTATACCAGCAGGCTTATTTAGGAAGACAAATTGCATGGTAGTAAAACGGATGGTTACATAAATTTACTGACTTAATAATTTGAAAGAGAGTTAAAAATTATTTAAAATTATCATATATTACACATCCATAACTAATTTAATATCCTTCCAGATGGTAAAATTCTAATTGCGTTATGCACAACAAGTCAGCAACTTTTAGATATTGTAGATAGAAAAATTGTGCAATCCATTGATTTAAATGAAGACGCAGATGACATTAAAATATTCACGTCTTATAATCCAGTTCAAAAATACTTTCTTATTGAGCACAAGAAGCAGCTTACAGTCATCAAACGAAGTACACCATTATGTGTAAGTATTAACTATTATATTATGCTATACATTTTATTGATGCTAACCTCTGATATTTTTGTATATGTATGGTATCCCTGCTTCTGAATTCATATGGGTGTGCCTTAAACCAAAGTAGAGTTTGAGCCACAGAACAGGGCAGTCTCAGATCAGTAGAGGCAAGGCAATGCCGGAGACACCATCTCCTTAAAATTCATTAATGGTTCCTTACTATCCAATTTTCCATTCCAGCCCTTTCGATACCCTCAGTGAGAATCGGGCTGTACGTGCAACTATGGTGATATTGATCCTCTCACCCACCCTTACAGAATTGTCTCCGCAGTCAACATCTCCGGCACAGGCCTACATTCGTGATATAGACTTGCCATTAGGACAGTAAAACTAGTTTGGCTCGCAGGTTTTTGGCTACGCACATGAGGTCTTTATTCACCAGCTTTGTCTATTCACCAACATTCAATGGGAGAGATAGGCCACATCAATTTATTTACATACAGGATAAGTCCACTGACACAATACACAGCTGAACGTTTAAAGACACAATGTATAAAATAGAGGATAAACAAGACATAATGACTCAAAAGAGAAAAGATAAGTATCTCTTCTCATTTGATGAAGATGTCAGTGACAATTATAAATGTAGTATTATGTGCTCTGTCTTTATATGTTCACCTGTGTACTGTGTTAGTGGACACAGGTAACGATTAAGGTAAGTTTGACGATGCACTATTTCTAAATTGGCCCACCCATCTGCCCATACATGTACATTGGTATTGGCCTACCCGCCTGCCCATACACGTTCAGTACTGAATCCCTCTGATTACATCAAAGAATAGCTAAAAAACAAGGAGAGAATTAGCTGTAACATTTCCTGAGATTTTACAGATCTATTTATAATGTAAAAATAAACAAAAATAGTGTATGCCTGCATGTGCTATCTTTAATTATGGTGCATATATCAAGTATATGTTTTATATGTATAAAGAAGACTATGATACAGCTATTTATATGAGTTTAACTCATGCTTCGCTTTATTTTCGAAATGTGAGTCTCTTATACTGGTGTATGCTCTCATAAGGGTCATAAAACCTAGAATAAAACTTTGCTGTAAAGTTTTGACTAGTCAACAACAAAGGGTAGTTTTTAAACTTATTCTTTGAAAATGGTATCAAATTCAGTTCTAATAAACAATACTGTAGTAAACTTGAAAATAACTACTTTCTTTAATTTATACATAACAAACATTTGTACAGATTGTGAAAAAATACGAGAATGTAGTTAAAGTGGTTATCCAAGATCGTTTGCGGATTGGGCGGCCTCAAGCAGTAATATGGACACTCATAGACCAAGAGCCGATAGTTACTGATTTTGTCGGCCATTTGCATTCAACTGGGCCTCTACAAGTTCCTCAGCTTACTGCAAGTCTCAGTAGGAAATTGCAGGTATGTTGGAATAGAACAGGAAATAAAAGAACAAATATAATGTTTTTTAATTAGTTCGCTTTTCTTTTAAATGTACAAACCTGATTTTTCAAAATCTGTTTTGTTAATTAGTTTTGTTTATGATTTTATAACATTTTGTAGGAAAAAAATCAAAGATTGATACAAACCATTTTGGTGAAGAAATAATTTTACATTTTTTAAGGGGAACAAATTATGAATGATTAAAAGGCAAATTAAGAAATTTTTTACCTTTCATACTGTACGTGGCATGGAGATGTTTTTATAGTCAATATAAAGGTTGAGGTTTCACAAAAGGTGTGATGCAAAAACTACACTGTCAACAAACCTAAACACTGGAGAATCTAAGTTCTTGAACTTGTCAAAAAGTCTAGTTCCAAAGGACCAAATTTAGTTTGTATTGCGTAAAACCTATTCTTTACCTTACCGGGGCCAGTTCCACAATAAAATTTTAAAATGTTTGTCTCAGAAGTGCATTTTCAAGCTGTTTTTAACTCTGTTATTTGCATTTATGTAGAAAATGAAGGTTTATTAGAATATAATTTAAGTATTTTATCGAGATAAGTGATATATTCCTCAATAATTTAATTAATTGTTTTTTTCATTATGTTTACTATAAATAGGTCTAAAACTAGTTAATTCTATCCAAGTGCTTTTTTTTACTAAAATAAATTGATCCATTGTATGATAACCCATTGCGGGTGATAAAAACTGGAGGCACGCTGGGCCCAGTGGCAGGAGTTATTTCTGCGGCTGCCAGTCCTGTTAACGGTCCACTGTCAGTGATGACGCACATGCTGTGTCTATCGCCCGCAATGGGTTAAGAGGTATTTAAATTTAGATTAGAATATACCTAATTATTCCAGACATGAGGTTTATTTTCAGAATATAAGTATCTCATAGTTAATGCAGGTGAAATAAGTAATCTTAAGTTATGAAACAAACATCTGTAAGTAAGACAGTATTTACTTTTACAAGATCACATATTTATTGAAAAGCAATTGACATAACTGATACTTATTTCTTGCACTTATTGTTTACAATATTAAGTACATTGTATTCTAAAATTAAAAAAGAATATAGACAAGCCATAAATGCAGCTAAAATGAACCATAATGCTGAAGTTATTAAAAACAGCAATTACACAACTAGAACAGTGTGGAATCTAACCAGGGATGGTTGGCAGACTGAGGGATATAATAAGATAGAAATTGATCCTGATGTTCTTAGCAGTTTTTTTTATCAAATTTGTACAAGAAATAAAAATGTCTCTAGAAAAGCTTCATACTTGTCCTGCAGAATTTGTTAAAAAAGGTACAGCTCCATTAAATAGTTTTCACTGGCAACCTGTTACAGTTAAAGATGTATTTGAAGCTGTAAAAAGATTAAAACGCCATTACATTTCTTAAGGTTTTGTAAATAAAGATATATTCTGATGCTGATTCTGATTAAGTAACTCAAACAGCATTGATGTTTATAATATGTCCAAAAATATGGTCAAAAATATTATTTCTAGTATAGTGCACCCTTTGACTGTATGTGTTAATTGTTATCTCTCTGAGGGAGTTTTCCCAGATGTGTTACAGACCTCACGAATTTGCCCAATGTATAAAAAGGGACTAAAACAGGACCCTCAGAGTTTTCATTCTATCTCAATTATACCTGTTCTTTGTAAAGTTTTTGAAGTTATAGTTTATAATCAAATCACAGAATTTCTGGAAATAAATGAAGTCTTAAATGTGTCACAGTTTGGTTTTCGGAAAGGTGAATCTACAATAGATGCAATTGACAAACTGATAAGAGATGTATTGCATGGTTTTGAAAATAAGTCCTTTGCTCAGGCCACCTTTTTGTGACCTGAGCAAGGCATTCAATTGTGTGAGTCACACGGATATTTGTGACAAACTTAAATACTACGGGTTTAATGGTTCCTCACTTAAGTTTTTCAATTCCTATTTTAACTAAATGAGACAAAAAGTGCTAATTAATGGGATGTGGTCTGAGGAGGTCAGGGTTTGGTTTGGAGTCTCTCAGGGATCCGTGCTTGGACATCTACTATTTATCATTAATATCAATGACCTGCTTTTTTCAGTGAATGCCTCTTCATTGCTTTATCAGATGACACCACATTTTTTCATACTGGCGCTAGTTGTTGAGAAAGGAATATAATCTATCTTAAAGGGGGGTTCAGACCCTTAGTAATCCAAACGTGGTTACACTACTGCTATAAGAGAGTGGTACCCATTCTAACAATGTCTTTTCCAACTCAACCCTCCCATCTCATTTTTGGCTTGCCAAATATTAAGCAAATTTGTATGATTGACACAGTCAAAAGCCTTGCTCAGGTAATAAAGGGCTAAAAGATAGAAGCCTTAAAGAATCTCTTGTAATAAACTGCCCGTTTCATATACAGTTGAGTAATTCTAATGAATACTGAACTCAGTGACATTTAAAAACCCATCCATCTTAAGACTGACTTGATTAGATACTATTAATTTAGAAAAAATATGTATAACTGATATCGGCTAGTAGTGGGTTACAGGTGGCGGATTGTATATGTTCCATTTGATATAATAGACAGCTATAAATAAAGTAAGCAGTCCCAGACATAAAAAAAAAAAAAAAAAAAAAAAAAACAAAAAACACCTTGCATCTGTCTTATGGTTCTTTTCTATCAATATAAGTTCTGCTATCATCTGTAAAATGGTTATTCTCTGTCACCAGAGGTGTGACTAAAACTATAGGTGATTGTCAGATAGGAAAAAATGCTTTCGTCCTTTAAGTAATTTCTGTTCTACTGATCTGAAGTGTATCATTAAGTATTCTATTATGTTTTAGAATTGAATTCCAAACTGTTACCTTTACACTAAACAAATATTTCTAGGAAATGAACTTGCGTTTGGCAAAAGCTCGTAAACTACTACAGGAGAAACAAGCAGCATGTGTGAATTCACTGTATCAACTTACACCACATCTTCACCCACCAGAAAGTGAAATCAAGGTAAGATATAACTTTAAAAATATTTTTATAAATAATTGTAGTAGTCTTAAATTGATATCATCTCATTTACTGATAATAAGCAAGGAATAAATTAAATATTTTTTTATTTTTTCCTGTTACCAATTTCTAACACTATTTAAAGTTTTTTGGAGCACTAGGCCAGGAGTTTAGCAGTAGATGAAGGAAAGGAAGCATCATATTTGGTTAGCTGTAGATACATAAAAAAAACAATTGTTTTTATGTGTGAATCTAACCAGAACAGAATCTAAAAAAAAAAAAAAATCTAACCAGTTCTGTTTTTGTGATGTGAATGTATTTCTATATAGAGTTTATCAGTTTACCAGTATGATGCTTTCCTTTCCTTAATTTTTTCAATACTATGTAAATTACACTTTTACTGTCTTTACTTTTCCCTGTTCGTAAAGACTTTGGTTGAAAAGAGTTGGTGAAGTGGCTTTGTGAATGAGACGCAAGATGCAAGTCAGCAGTATCCTCTTTGTTTTTTACTTTTTATTACGATGCCTGAAGAGCTTGAACTTATCTTCTTTCATTCTGACAACTTGTCCTGTAGGCACTTGTCAATCAATAAATCAATCAATCAATTTTTTATTGCAGTATTAACAATTATTACATTGTATTGCAAAAGTCAATTTATTTTATTTATTTTTATTTATTTATTACATCGCATACATCTCTTATAGGGAATTTCCCTTAGACAGGCGAATTGTCACATTATTCTTATGCTAATCACATTACATCCTAAATCTATATTATAGTCAAAGTTTAAAAATAAATATGACAACATGAAAAATTAAAAAAAATTAAGAAGGCTACCGGTTAAAGCAAAGTTATGTCTCCAAAATCATATTAAGTATTCATTGGTGCTATAAAATAACTTTGTTTTCAAATATTTAGTTACTTCAGCTTTGAACGTTGTGTCTGAAGTAATGGCTTTTATGTTTTGGGGGAGTTTATTGTAAAATTTACTTCCTGTGTATAACATGGATTTTTCAAAAGATGATGTCTTGTGTGCTGGTATTTGTAGTAAATGTTTGTGTCTCGTATTGTAACTGTGGCCGTCTAATTTGGAACTAAAGTGTAAAGCATTCAATCTCACAAAAATCACAATATTTAGGATGAAGATACAAGGTAAAGGCAGTATTTCAAATCTACTGAATATGTTACGACATGAACATGTGGTCGGAGCACCAGCCATTGCTCTTAGAATTCTTTTCTGAACGCGGAATATTTTTAAACTTTCAGAGGAACAACCCCAGAAAACAATTCCATATGACAAATGGGAATATACATAAGCGTAATATACAGCTTTAAGAGAAGATAAATCAATTGAACTTGAAAGTGTTAGTAAAACATAAAAGCTTTGTTGAGTTTAGAATGAAGCTTGGTTATGTGTTCGGACCAGGTAAGTGATTTGTTAACTGTGATACCAAGAAAATGTACGGATGTGGATAGATTCGTTGAAGAATTAATATATTTAGCCTGAGCCCTGATACTGTTGCTATAATTTGGATGAAAATTTATAATAAAAGTTTTCCCCCTATTCAGCACCAAACCACTCGAACCAAACCATGTGTCCATGTCCTCCAGGGCGTCATCCAGCATATGTCTAAGATTGATTCCATCGCTACTTCTCAAAAATGCTGTGGTGTCATCAGCAAATAGAATTATACTAGAATTCCTTACATTGACAGTCAGATCATTAATATACAAGAGGAACAACAAAGGCCCAAGAATGGAACCCTGAGGAACTCCGGCCACAACTCGCTGATAAGACGATTGATGATTAGAAATATATGTGCAGTGAAATCTATTGACAATATAAGAATGAAGTAATTGGTGGGTCTTTTCCTGTAATCCATAATACTCTAATTTTTTTAGTAACAGATTGTGATTAACAGAACTAAATGCTTTTGTGAGATAGCAGAATACTCCAGCTGAAAATAATTTCTCATCAAAAGCTTCAAAAATTTGTTTAGTTAACTGAAAAATAGCATCTGTTGTAGATTTATTTTTTTGAAAGCCAAACTGATTGCAGTGTATTATATTGGAGTTTAATCCTTTCGCTTCCGACGTCCGTTATGTGGTATTTGCGAAGACTTCCAAGGTCCTTTTTGGTGAAAATGCATTGTTTTAAGAAATATGCTATATATTTTTTATTTATGAATGGAATTGAATGATTTTTGTTTTGTTTTTTGTCATTAAATTCTCCATAAATATAATTGATAAAGTAATATTTATTAGTTAAAAAATGTTTATTTATATGTATATACATGTATAAATAATTTTTAATTTTTTTTATTTTTGTAGTTTGAACTAACCTACAGTGCACAAAAAAAATCTTAGAACATTTTCAAGATATACATTTTAAAGATAATCTTGTTGCTAACATGCTTACAAATTTGTATGGTCTTACCTTTAAAAATGTCTGAGTTGTAGAATTTTTATTTTGAACATGTTGTTTGGAATTTTCGCCCAATTTCAACGCTAATGGGCGATCGTTCTCGTTTTCGTCTACCGTTACTCATATTTACACTTCGATATAAACACTAAACAAACTATAAAGAAGCAAATACTAATTATGAAATAAATAAAACACTTTAAAAACAACTAAAAGTAATACGCAACACAGCTAACATCAAACGGACACATATGCTAAAGGTTAGCAGTAAACTACTGGTTCAGAACAACAACTCAAGTTGTAAGTCACAGACGTTCAAATTCAAAGATGCGTAAAATTAAAGTTATTATTCCAAAGACGATAAAACCTAATTTCTAGTGTAACCTGTATGTTTATGCATACGTTGCTATAGTTTCATGATAATCGGACGAATTTAAGTAACTGAAAAAAAATTTCCGCGGACGTCCGATATGTCGGACGTTGGAAGTTTTCGAAAAAACCATGACGTCCGATATATCGGACGTCGGAAGCGAAAGGGTTAATAGATAATACTGAAATCTATTGTATATAGCTCGCTCAAAAAGCTTGGAAAAGGCAGGAAGAATTGCAATAGGTCTGTAATTGTCGGCTGACGATGAATCACCTTTCTTTATATACAGAGGCGTTATACGAGAAAATTTTAAAAGATGAGGGAAAACACCCGATTTAAATGAAGTATTGATAATATGTGTCAGGGGCAAGCTTAGGTGTTTGATGCAGATCTTAACTATATAGGGAGGGATGTCATCCCAACCAGAAGAACTTGTTGACTTAAGCTCCTTTGTCAGGGTTTCAATTTCATCAACTGTTACTGGGGGAAATATTGGAAGTGTTGTGGCAGGCTTACCAATTTTCTCAAGAAACGACTGTGAACTGATGAGGTTTGCAGTGAGATTGAAGTGCCTTGTAGTGTTAAGGAAGTGTGTGTTGAGAATTTCTGCAATGTCTAAAGGATCTGTGAATTATACAATATGTGTTTTAATAATATAGTATGATAAATAAGATTTTAATAAAGTTCAAAATTATTGTCTTGGATGTTCAGTGATTACAAACAATGGCCTGGTATTTATTATTTTTTTTTATTTATTCGTAAGACGCTGATCGTCACATAAAAACTTCCTGGTAGGTTTAGCATGTTACTTGAGTATGTTGGATACTATATGTTTATTTAGGTAGTCTGGCAGATAAAGAGTAAATAATAAATTATTTGTAAAAGTGTGATGCTAAAATTACAAAAATCTTAAAACCATAGAGGTAACAATTTAACTGAAAACCATGAAGTTTGATTAGCAATTTTTTATTACAAAATAAGTTTTTTGTTTAACTTATTATTTTGTGATTAGGCTGAGCCTAAAGTGCTGGTATGGGGGCCGCCATTCCCGGTGGGAGGGGAAGTGTTACAGCCACCCCTTCGATTATCCCAACCTTGGAGTCGCACTCACAACAATAAATGGATAGTGGGTATTCCAGTCCTCAATTCCATTTCTGAGTGAGTATAATATTTTATTTTGCAGTTGTAATTGCATGCACAATACATGCTTGTAATTTGTGATAAAAAAATTATTAATATTTTGTCTTGTTAATTGTACTTTTAACAAGATTATGTATAAGTATTACTAAACACATTGTAAATAACTCATACTGTATATTTTAATTCCTATGTATTGTTTAACACAACAATTAGAACCCTTATTTTTATTTATATTTGACAGTATGTTATATGAACAACAAATGATAATTTGAGAATTTTTATCCTCAGCAAAGTATCATACATTTTATTTTAACAAGATCAAAAGTGCAAAAACAACTATTTTGAGATGCTTGACAAGTTGTTGATGATATATTTAGAAACAAAATTATACCACTAAAAAATTAAGATGGATGGTTGCTTCTCTAGTGATAAATTAACACTTAAAGCAGACATACCGGTACTACAAACCATGATTGTACACTACGGATGTGATTTTCTGAAGTTGGTGTGACCAAGCCCATTTGGATGATCGAATTATTGACTAGTACTGTTCGCCATTTGATTTCGGTTAGGTTAGGTTAGGTTAGAGGCTTAAAAAGGGAGTATCTGTATCAATCATACACCTACTATTGTGTGTATTACCTAATAGTGATGGCAGCGTACACTAAGATAGAGCTCTGCCTAATATAGTTGTCTTAAAGTATCCTTCATACACTCACAATCAACTTTCTGTAGTTAGATAGTCTGTTCTGTATGCCTTAGTAGTGTATGACACAATTCATAAACAGTTTTAGTGGATTGACTTTTTGATTTGATATGTTTTCACACCATTGGAAAATGGTATAATTTTGTAAAATTGTTGATCTAAAAAATGGTTTACAACAAATTAATTCTTATACTATACTTTGGATAACCTCATTCTGGATGAAGGCATACCCAGTGTAGTTGAATAACAGGTCAGTGTGGATACTGTGTGATCATACAAACCACTGTGCCCGCACTGTGGTTTTCTGTATATATCTTCATGACAATGCATGTTGAAAGTCGCCATCACAGTTAAAAAATGCTGGACACTTTCATAGTACAATATCACCATAACTGACCAGTAGGCGGAAAAGAAAGGGTTGATGGCACTTGTGTGTAGAAGGTGTTGACACAACATCGAGGGAGCAATAAACTGGCACAATCCACCACTTAAAATTGTAAATTAAAGTTAATTCTTGGAGAGTGAGTTCAATGTTTGTCACTCTATTATTGTCCAAGAGAAATATAGCCTGTCCACTACGCTAGAAGTAAAGTGAAACATTGTCTTAAAACGATCTACAATAAGAGTTAGTTGCTCAAACGATCTACTAGCTGGATGCTAGTAGCTATGGACAATTTGCCAAAAGCATTTAAAGGATGAAAAGTAATAGCTGTTCTGAAGCCTAGCATAAATCCTGATCAAGTGGAAAGTTATGATCCTATATTTATTCTTTATGTTTGTTATTCTTGATTTCCATTCTTCAAATCCTTTCTTGATTCTAATGTTGCAGTTGAGTAGGCTGGCTTTGTTGAAGTGACACCCTAGCTTTGACATAGTTTATGAGAATGGGTTTGAAACAAAGTTAAAAACAACTGCAGCCTATAACGCAGTATGGAGCGAAGGTTTGTTGTTGAAACTCTACAGCCTCCTTCCCTGTCCCTTTCTTTTGCGACTTTTAGAGTCAATTAGGACGATGGGTCAGGTTATAGACAGTTTGAATAAGCCTTGGTGCCAGGCTAATAAAAGTTTATCTCGGTCGTCAGGAAAGCTCTTTTAGACAGCTGAAGGATAGTCTGCCACAGGGGTCTGTTCTTGCTACAATTTTGCAATGTAGGCTGACATCCCAATCACTATATAAAATTTATTTATACAGAAGATATTGTTTTACCTTATCAATACAAGGACTTCATGGGTATTTAAGAAACACTCACAAGTGACACTGTAACCCTCAAAGAATAATTTGTAACTTGGAAGATAAATCCTACTCCATAAAAAAAAAAAACCAAAGTGACTTGTTTCAACCAAAGTAATTGACTAGTTGATCGAAAATTGAACATCTTTTTGAATGGTGTAAAACTCCATCACAATGATAATCCACAGTACCTACACGTAATATTAGAATGATCGCTGATGATTAAAAGCAGTATTAAAAAAACAGCAGATTAAGTTAAAAACAGGGCAACAAAAAAGTAAGTCGTTCCAAGCAGTATTACATCACATTGCTGGAACATCTTGGGGAGCCAACGCACACGTCTTGTGTACTACTGTGTTGTCACTGGTTTATTCAGCTGCTAAATACAGTGCTTCAGTATGGCTAAATAGTGTACATACTAAAGCGATTGATGTCCAACTTAATAGGGTCATGAGGGCTATAAGTGGGACTCTCATGACTACTTCACTTACCCTTAATGGCACTCTCATGACTACTTCACTTCCTTGGCTCCCGGTGCTGTGCAATGTAATACGTCTGGATGCTCTTCTTAAAAAATTCAATAAGATCTTGAATGCTCCGCACCTCTTCATTACACAGGATCTCCTATGTCAGAACGGTTGCTTAAAATCTCGAAACCTAACTCTACATACTACTTTCCAGTTGAGCGGATGAAATTTCTTACCCAATACTAGCTGGGCTATAGGGTGGATGGGTTTTAATGAACGAAATAAGTTCCTTGTTACGATCCATCAATACCTGTAAGTGGGGTGAACCTCCCTTGTAGGAAATGGACTCTGTTAAATCACTTCCAAACTGGTGTGGGTAGATGTAACTGCTGGAATTATAAATGTGGACCGACACTAGATCAGTCGTGTAACTGTGGGAATTCCATTCAAGCAATGGATCACATAGTTACAGAGTGCTGTTTTATGAAGGGATTAGCTAGCATAAATAGAATCTGTGAGGCTGGTCTAAATTGGTTTGATGGATTGGTTTTAGCTTTGTGACAGGAGATCACTTTATACTTTTATTAATTTAACAGGACTTTGACCTTTATCCAAATATGTTTATATTACAGCTTTTACATGTAAAAAAATAATAAATGGTAGCTGAAAAAAACCATACAATATATGCAGGGTGTAACATAACTATCTACAGAAATTTCAGGATATTGTTTCTTAGGTAAAATGAAGCAAAAAACGTACTACAACCAATGGTCCATCTCACTCACTTTACTGTCTGTTTGTGTTTTTTACTGTTTAAAATATTTAGACCTGAATTACAAAAAGACAAATGGTTTTACGAAAAAACATCTAGGTAGTAAGAGTTAGTGCTTGTAATAAGGATTAAAACACATTTCTTTTGAAAATCAAATACCAAACAAAATATTTACAATGATTTTTGTGTGATACTGTACAGCCTCACATGCAAGTGTAGGCCAAAAACACAAAAACTAATGGTATTATGAAAAAATACCAAGCTAGGTGATAAAGTTAGTGCTTTTAATTAAGATAAAAACGATTCCTTGTATTTGAAAATCAAATACGAATCAAAGTATTTACAATGCTTTTTGTGTGAAACTGTACAGCCTCACGTGCAACTGGAGATCAATAACACAAGAACTAATGAAAACGTATTATATTATAATGATATTACGTTATAATAAATGCCATAATTTGTGTCTTCAATTGTTGCACTCTAATACCTAAACAAAGCAGAGTCCAATTTAGAGAGCATATATTGAGAAGTGAGAGAAATAAGTGGTGGAGGAAATATGAAAGGAAAGTACTTAATAAGGCTTACACTTATATTCATTTTCAAATGTTTGAGACTTAAGCATTTGTTCCCAATTACATGAATGGAAGAATATCTACCTATACTATCAAATATTGAGTGCACAGTTTAAGGTTAATGCAACATTTTTTGTAAATTCCTAAATAATTCTTATTCTTATTCTTACATATGAGACGCTGACACAACGTTGTTGGTATTTTAAGGCGGATATGAATGATTATATGAGTGTAGGATGAGTGTGGATGAGTGTAGTCTGGTTACTAACTGAGTTCAACTGTTCCTCAGAAAGGGCAATTTATTAATAGCCCAACAGCCAGGGCAACTAAGGGACCTATAGCTTTACGTGAAATCCGAACCACGTAGTGCCGGTCTGATTTTCAGCTAATTGACAAGCCTGATACTCAGTTATCTCCCCCACACAACATCCGTACAATGATTACTACCCAACATGGACACCCCAGACTTCTCTAGTAGTGTCCACGCCGATAGCAACCACTGAGCGGACGCCATGTTGGTATTAAGAGGACCGAGCATCCAACCTATCGCCTACAATCTCCCAAACACTTTGTCCCTAAGTAGCTGAGTTACAGCACTGCGCCACCAGTGCCGACTCAGAGTTATAGCAACTAATGTTGCCTATAACCACACTATTCTGTGTCTCAACTGCTGCTGCATCTGTGTGCACCTGGTCCCTTTCCGTATCTTAAAGATCAGCACCAGTGTCTACAAATCTCAAATATAACTTTAAATAAAAATAGAATGACTCATGGAGTCCCCCAGGGATCTATCTTCGGACTACTTCTGTTTTTAATCTATGTGTGCAGATTGAATACAGTGATCCAGAATGGAGAACTGATTCAATATGCCGATGATATGACTCTCTGTATTAAAGGAAAAACATCCATAGAATTAGAAATAACAGATCTTAGAGCTAAGTTCTTGCATTCAACATTTCAGTGAACTGAATCTAAAATCAAATAACCAAATCCAACATAATGAGTTTTTGTCTGCTACAGCAGGGGCTCCAATCTCAACCCCATGTCTTCGTAGATGACACTCTTTTAAAGATGGTAAATTCCACAAAATTCCTTGGAATGTTCCTTGATAGAGGACTGACTTGGGGCGATCATATTGACCACGTTTGTGGTAAAATTGCTTCAGGCATTTATGCGCAATCTTGCAAAGTTCTGTTCCTCCAGTGTCTTACTCATGGCCTACTATGGCATGGTGTGTTCATATCTGGCATACGGAGTGAGACTTGGGGAGGTTGTGCAAAAAGAAAATTTGAAAGGGTTTTTAAACTTCGTAAAAAGGCTGTCAGAATAATTGTTAAGTTGAACCACTGACAGTCGTGCCGGAATTCTTTTAGGGAGTTAAAATTACTGACCTTACCTTGCCTTTACATGTATGAGGTGATACTATACTGCAGATCACGTTCTTCCTTGATTCATGGCAGGAACGTTCACCAGTACTACACTAGCGGCAGGGACAACCTCCGAACACAGCAACACAGATTGGCACTATCAGACCACATGCCACATCAGGTTGGTATCAGACTAATCAGGCTCTATGAAGAATTTTCAATTAACAACCAAAGTCAATTGGTCACTCGACTTACACATTAGACCTCTTAATGTCTAAAGCTTTCTATTCTGCGGATGAGTTCATGATGAGTCGCTGGGAAGATTAAAAAGCAGGACAGGAAGGCAGTCTCTGTAAGAATGTTAGTAATATGTATGTGAATGTTGGGTCAATGACCATTTGTTGTATAGTTTTAAACTTGTAACACATTTTAAATATTTAACGATTGCATGACATGTTAAAAATTGTTACTACGCAATAAATAGAAAATAAAAAAAAATCCAAATAACCCAGGTACAATATTTAAAGAAGGACTGCTTGAATGTGGATGTAAAACCTTTGTCAATGATCTAAATAATAAATAATAATAATAATAAATTTTTTTATTTCTCACATCATTTTGTAACAAGGAAACCAGTACAAATAAATATTGAGAAGACCTCCACATGGGCAAAGTCTGTGTGTGGAGGCCGAGTTTCAGTATAAGTATCTCAGTATAAGTTCTTCACAAAGTGACATTTGATAAAGTTGTATAATCATCCGTTTAGTGTTCCTTCCAATTCCTGATGAATGCTCACTGATCATTGTGTAATGTTGTGTTTTGTGTTTCTATTTACCTGAAGCTGGCAGAGTTCAGTTTTCTCAGAACTAAGGGCTAAAGAATAAAACCATACAAAGAAAACTAACAAATTTATTAAATTCAATATAACATTATCTTACATATTTACATTTCTACAGGGAGAAGTGAATCATAACAAAGTGTTATCATGTAACATTCAGTAACAAGATGGACTGGCCGTAAGTAAGCCTGTCTTAAAGAAACAAGCTTTCTTCAAATAGAAAAATTGCGTAATTTATTTGTATTTGGTAAGTTTTAAGCAGTTGGCGTTTCATTGTACAAAGCTCATGAATATCTTAATACAGATACTAGAAGCTTTTAAACAACTTCTAAATTACATTTAATATGTACTTCATCTAGGCTATAATTGATTTGCAGATGGTAATGGTAAAATAGTAACAATCAAATTCTTCTTTCGTAATACAAACTACTTAATAAATAACACATGTATTGTTTTTGTGTAATAATCTATATAAATACCTGAACATTATTGAAGTATAGTAGTGCAATAGAAAATATCTATATGGATTGGAATGAAAGTAGCCTACAATTTTTAAATGGCTACTTGCATTATTTTCTTACAATAATATGTCACTTAAAGAATATTTTCCCTAGTACGAGTATAGATAAATTCAACAATTTGACTTAAACAAAATTCAATTTACAATCACTAAAATTATGTTCATTGGTTCATTTCCAGAACCGATGAGAGGTAATCAGCCGATTTGTGATTCCTCCAAAGTAAAAGTTACAATAAATAAGTATTATTAACAGATGAGGATGGATATCAGACATTAAAAACAAATTTTAATTTAATCGTTGATGGTTTGTATTTAATCAAACATTACACGTTCAACTACTGATTGCTATAATTTATATTGACATAATATATGAGCTGTGGCCAGTGGCAGCATAAAAGTTGATTTTAGGCCTACTCCTCTATAAACAATCAAATTTTCAGTAATCTCATTTTGGACCTTATCCGTTAATTCACTACCACTACTTTTCCCGTTACTTCACTACCACTACTTTTTTTATTTAAATTGCGGTTAGGTGGTTACTAAAGTTGATCACAAACTGGTAAATCCAATGATTGACTGACCACCGAATGTGCTCTCTGTGTGTAAGTTCTTGGAAAGCGATAAGATAAGGCCAGCGATATCGGATTTCTATCGTATAAAGAATGCCACAGTTTACGTAAAAATGATTAGGGAACAGTTTTGGGAGCAATAGTGTTTATCAAGCGGTAATAAATTAACAGAAACAATAAAAAGTAGTGGTAGTGAATTAACAGAAAAGATGCTTTATTTTTTTCACAAGTCTTTTGAAATCAGTTTAAAAAACATAAAACAAGTACATACAATTTATGTTATACAATAGGAGAGATTGACATAAGAACACTTACTTGAAAAGGCAAATTTAGAAACATAATACACAAGTACACAAATGCAGACACAAGCCACTGGCACCTTCTTCAGGTGGGGAGAAAGAATCACTCAGTTTTAACTGTCTAAGTGGCAATGGTGGGCTATTGTTCACAGACTAGGCTACTCTGAACATTTGTTTTAAGTGTTGCGTCTGTTTTCGTTTTCTTTTTTTTTGTGTACTGTGTCAGGTACTTGTGTACTTGTCTTCTCAGGTAAGTTTGCTGATGTCTTATTTGTCCTATTATATTAACTCCTGGCCTAGTACCCTTTAACTATAACCTGAAAGATTCGTAATGTATTTAATTATCGAACATCCGGCTTAACTGAGAATTTGCGTAATTAGTTGACTAGCCTGAAATTTTTAATTATGATCTAAATCATTCTTTATTTTATTTTGTATGCTTAATTCGGTGGTGTCATTACTAATAACTAAAGCTTATCAGAGATACCACTGAGGATGCCACATCACAGCATGGGTGAAACGTTTGGTGTAAATAACAACTTGACATGTTACCGGAAGCTTTAGTTATCAGTCACATAGCTCAACTGATAGCACACACCCATACTGCGCAAGAGGACCAGGTTCGAAACCACCTGACGGCTATACTTTTTGTCTACAGCCTGCATAATAGTAATAATAATTTATAACTTTTTTATTTAATTCTTTACAAAACACTGTTTTTTTATCACATATTTGATGTCCCCATTAAAATAAATACAACAATTATTTGTAAATACCGTAACAAATAAAACAAAATAACAAGATTAGTAAGCCTGCAACTTCATCTGAAAAACATACAGCTTCATCAATTAGAAACAAAGTACTATCAGTTGAAGAAACAAAAATAATCAATAAACTTAGAAATAATAATACAAACTCATTAAAGAATAAAAATTAAAAAAAACCCAATAAGAGACCAATAAATATACCTTTAAAAACAAAATCAATCACAATTCGAGGTGATAGCCATAGTCAACATATTGCAGAACTTGTGAGGGAACGAACAACTAATACAGCTGTGTATGGCATCTGTAAGCTGGGCCTGACTGAAAAACATTGTGCAGTGAGACCACTGGAGCTCAACCAACAACTGCGAAGTTCTGCTCGGCGGGTGATCCTCGTGACATAAATCAAAGCTTGGAGCACTACATCACCGATAGACCAGATGGCAAAGGGGCCATCATTGCCACCCTGCCACACAGGTACGACCTGCACCCAGACCATCGCATCCATTATGACACATCTGGTGTAAATGCCTTCATAGAACAGCTGGCTCTTCGTCATGGCATTAAATTGCTGAGGATGGATGTTACTAATCGAAAGTTCTTCACTATATACGAGCAACACTTGTCTATGCGTGGCATACGGCTAATAGCGGGAATGATTGTGAAGATCCTTACAACGTCTAACGCTCCACATCTGAGTCACCGGAGCCAAATCCCAGCCAAAGGAGTATCTCGAGCTGCCACACCTTGTCATGTAGCCTAGCGGTCATCCCCTACTCCTAGTGGAAAACCTGCCAGTTCGCCTGAGATAGCAACTCTGGGCCATCATCATGACTCCTACGCTCACAACGTGCTTGGAGCCCCTAGTCAAAGTGATTGGAAGCCTCCCAATGACATGAGACGCTTTCCAATTCCAAAAAATATGGTTATCGAAAATTGTTATGTAATAAAGTAAATTCACATTCCTGTTCTGCTATGGTAGAAGATATATCAAAAGTAAAAAAAACATGAAAAAACAATTTGTTTTCAACAATTTAAAATTACATTTTTTTCTGTGAACAATGAAACTGGTTCACCAAAGCACTTAAATTGCCACCAATAAAATAGACGAGCAATCGCTTATTTGTGATGAGCTGGGACCAGATATGTTTGAAGTCTCTGAAAATAGTTTCAGGCCTGAAACTATAAATCATTTCCAAATTCTGAAATTTCAATTGGCCAGTTATTTTTGTTGAAAAACAATTAGGGGGAAGGTGTGGTACTTTTTGTAAAGCAACCATTAAAATTTGAACCATTTAAAATTTACAATAGTTCAGATTTTGACTTTGAAGCGAATGGTGTTAAAGTTTTATTTAATTCCTTAGGGAAAGTATGTATAATCGGTTTATACAGATCTCCTAATGGCTTTAGCCACTCTTTCTTTACCAAGTTAGAGTTTCTGTTAAATATCTTATTTTCAAAGTCAGTTAAGCTTTTGTTACTCGGAGATCTCAACATTAATGCAATGGAACCCACCTGCCCTCTCACCCAGTGACTTCGCTATATCTTAAATACTTTCAATTTAAATTGGTCCGTGAACTTACCTACACGAGTGACTGCTATGTCGAGTACTGCCATCGACAACGTAATTACTAACATACCTCATGCAACAGTGTCTGTTTTGAACACTGCCGTATCTAATCACTATGCACTCGGGGTTGTGGTTCTTAGATGCACTTTTGAAGCTCACTCTTCACCAGTCAATATTGCCAGGAATATTAATTTCCAAAACACCAGTTTACTTAATAATCTGTTAAAATGAGAGACATGGCACTACTTGAATAGCTATGATAAAGTTGATAACATGTATCATGCTTTTCACAATTGATTTTTTATCATGTAGACATAGCCTGTCCTCTCAAGAATACTAAACAATCAAAACACCCAAAAACTTGTTCTTGGATAACCAAGGGAATTTTTATCTCACGGGAAAAACTCAAATTCTTTCACAAAATATTCGTAACAATCCAAAACGAAAATTTCATAACCTTTTTCAGAAGATATAAACAAATTTATAGAAATGTCATACAAGCTGCGAAAGCCTATGACACCAATAAAGTTTTGAGCAATTGTGAGAATTTTGCAAAAACCGCTTGGAAAATTATCATTTGTCAGCACAACAATCAAAATTTTTCAATAAATCCAAACCGATTGAAATAAAAATTGGAGAAGATATATTTATATAGTTGAAGATAAATTAACTGTTGCAAATGAGTACAACAGATTTTTTCCACTATAGCTTTACTGGTCCCAATGTTTAATAAACTCCAATTCATAAATTATATTGGAGAGCCAGTTGCATCCATGTCCTTGACCCCTGTATGTGAGAAAGAGGTGGCTAGTGCCATTTAGAGGCTACGTCAGAAAAAAAAACCTGTGATGCCAATGGCTTATGTGTATGGTTTTTAAAACGGTGCTTTCAGCACTTACTGAAGCCAATCACAAAATTGATAAATTTTTCATTTGAAACAGGACGTTTTCGATCACTTTTGAAGACAGCAAAAGTTATTCTAATTCACAAAAAAGATGACCCTTCACTCGCCAGCAATTATCGTCCTATTTAAATTCTTCTTGTCTTTAGTAAGATTTACAAAAGGATCTTCTATGATAGAATTTCAAGCTTCATAGAGAGTCACAATTTATTAAATCCAGAACAATTTGGATTCAGAAAGGAAAGATCCATCGTCGATGGCTAGAAGAGTAAAGAACAAGTGCATAGTATTTTAATAGGATACAATAACAACGAAAGCAATAATCATCTGTTGTTCCTACAGAGCCTGATTCTACATGAAGAAGATAAGAAATGAATGTTGAACCAGTTATTCCCGTAAAAACATGAAGTTTACTGTTTAAATTGCTTAGCAGATGTTTAATACTTAATACACACTGTACTACTTATCAGTAATGTTCACTTATATACTGTACTGGTTCTTCTCCTACATTCTGAGTAAGGTCCCACACAGATCAAAAGTCCATGTGGAACGGGCAGAGTAAGGCTAAAAAGGAGACCAATCTCATCTTTAAAAAATATTTGTGACCTGCAGAGCTAATTTGAAGAGTTTGATGGTATTATTAGTCATGAAAGAAAGTACTGGTAATACTATAACAATATAATTTACCGTTAATATTGTTTTATGTCACAAAATGTTAGTTAGCGAAAAAGTAAAAAAATCAGGAAATCGTCAGATAATGTAGCCAAAATGAAGCCATCGAATTTTTATTATTACAGTAACTGTTAACTTGCAATAAATATCACGAGGCGAAGAAAAAAAATGAAATAAAGTTAAAAACATAATAAATTGTATTACTATGTTTTTACCTCTGTGGAAATTGAACAGTTTTACCTAATAATAATGACAATTTAAAAAATTCAACTACATCATTATTTAGCTGCAATCACTAATAACATGAACACCGCAGAAAAATGGTACTAAGCAATTGATTGTTGTGTAATTAACAATGATGGAACAACGGAAAATACTTGCAGATAAAACAAGAACTGTCTTGGTACAATATAGTTGGTACACTTAAATCCATCGCTAATACAACTTATAAGGCCAGATTTAATTATTTTTCATTGTAAAAAATCTAACAATACACATAATTGTGAAACTGTGAGTTTATTTACATCCAAGTAATCATTGGTAAAAAGGACGTGGCATTTATATACACATTTAAACCGAATAAAAGTAATTAGTTATTTATATATATGTAGCAATGACTCTGGGAGGGTTATTTTGAATAAGCGAAAACATTGATTTTATTTTTATAAATAACTATTTACTATTGTTTCCATAACCACACTCTTGATTGCTCTAAGAAAAAGTGGGGCAGAATATCTTTCTATTAGTTGGTTCTATAAACAAGTTCCGGATTATAGAACTGTATATACCGCAATCTGTAATGCCAACTAGAGCTATACCAAAGTTTAGCTTGCCGATGGTGGCTCAACACTTTATAAACTGCCCTTGTTCACTTGTGTAACGGTTTTGTTTCCGTGGTCAGAGCAAATAAAGGTAGCCATCTACTTCCTAATATGTGGGGTGAAACACTATATTTCTGAGGAACTGTTAATTGATAATCTTATATGTCTTTAATTTTGTAATAAAGTTATTATTAAGGATATCGTGCTTATTGTAATACAATGCTTATTACATACACAGTATTATACATTACATTGTAATAAATTACTGTAAACAATATATAAGCATCCATTTTGTCAACTTGTAATGTAATGTGGAAATTTGTGTTTTCATAGATGATACAAGCAAACACAACTGTCATTTAAGTAAACTATCACATTCAAGAACTTTTGGTCTTATTATTTTATTGTTCTTTTAACCTTTATTATTTAACCATAAATATCTTTGTGTTTGTTTACACTATGGTTTGATATTAGTTAATTTTACATTGATTAAAATTGAATTATGTCTTATTCTAGTTTATTGCTTTGGAGTTTGAAGATAACCAACTTATAAAGTAAATTGAGATTGATATGTATTTTACAGTACATGCTCAGTATAACACAACCAACGAGATACATTTTGTGTTTAGTTAAACTAATTTTTATGTAATTTATAAAATAATAGTAAAATCAACCTTTTGTATTTATTCAGTCTATAAATATAACCAATAAATGAAATATATTCAAATTAATCTTATATACGTCAAATGGAAACTAGTTAGTTTATGGGCTAACCTTTTATTGCTAAATGCTTAAAGTTAGAATAATATAAACTGTCACACAACATTTAAATAACCCTCTAATAAAAACTTTAAAATCATTACTTAACAGTTTAAGTTCATTCTACAACAAAACAACATTTTAAAAATATATCTTCCAATTAAAGTTATTTAATTTATTACTATTACATTGTGCTTTGAACGGACCAACCTTAGTACAATGTAAAAATAAATTGCTCTTATTTAAATTATCACAATTTGTTAGGATTTGTTTGGTTATTTTAAAAATATTTATTTGTATTTATATAATCGGGAGTTATTATATCTAGAGACGTTTTGTCGGACAACATAGGATTGAGTGAATGTTTTATTGGCTGGTTGTGTATGAACGACTGAACTAACCTATGTATAATGTATTATATTTTTCTCCATTTAATTATGTCTCATAAAGTTCCTGTCAAATAAATCCCATTTCTGTATGCAATACCTGAATGCTGAATTAAAGCTATGTACGTCGGCATAATATAAAGTTTGGCTCTAGAAAATTCAAAAATGAAACATAATAGATCATTGTACCATGGGACTCTGCATCTGTTAATGTTTTTTTTTTTAATTGTAATTGCAAATTAAATGTAGTAATTCGAAAACAAGTTTAAATTTATCTTGCTAAATGTTTTTTTACATACTTAAATTTAATTTGACTACACATTCTAAAGGTTGAAAATACTACTGGTCTGTGGTAATTTAAGCAGATATAATTATTTACCTGAATGATAAATCTATCAAAGAGAAAAAAAATATATTTTAAAATATGTAGAACTTTTCAGTGCCATAGGAAACTTTTTCAGGAAGAGCTTAGACATTGATATCCTTGCTCTTCAACACAGTTATGTTACTAGACTAAGTTTATTTGTTTATTGAATTTATATTTTGATAAACATGTGAATTTTGTTCTTTTTCAATAGATTTATCCTACCAGGCAAATTACCATTGAATCAATTGGGAGAGCAGTTGTAGCAAGGGCTGTATATGTGCACTATAAATACGGCCAGACTAGTGTCTAGAAATATTAGCTGACTGGTGGTAAGATGATCATGATTTCCTAATCACCATGAGAATTATCTCATTTTAATAACCAACTAATGACTATGTGTCACTGACCATATGAGTCATATATTTTCATAGTGTCTAAGCGTTCCGGAGGGGTGTTGGTTAGTGAACCCCTAATAGCGCAACTATTCACATTTCTCTAAAATGCAAATGTATATTTTATAAACTGTTTTAAAATATATTTTTTTACAGTTAAGAATTTTAAAATTAGTAATCTACAACTATTTGTAAATAATAAAAAAGTTTATTTGAAAATGTGTGTATGTTATTTAATTAGTTTACACATGTTAGGGATCCCTATATGCGCGACTATTTATGTTACAAATTTGGGCGCGACCGATCGCGGGTTAGCTCAGAAACAAAATTTAAACAGCTGCTGATTCAGTTCAGTAGAGGTTACAACTATCTCATTTAAATGTAATGTTAATGTTCTTTTTGTACTTATCAGTTGGTTTTTGCTATTCGTATGTGTTTAATTTTTAGAAGAAAAGGAGGTCATTAGAACATTCCTTAATTCGTGGTGGACAAAATATCAAAGTGGAGAGAAACATTTTGTTGAATTGAACAACAACTGAAATATATGATTGTTTAATTCTGTTATTTTTTGCATCCGTACTATTTAGCCAGTTTTCACCACCCTCCTTATGTCCCATAGTAAATCTTTCCTCTTGCACATTCTTCAGCTCTTACTACAACTGCTGATCTCTATATAGCTGCCAAAACATTCAATACAGCTTCTCAATAATGTAACATATAATTGCTAAGTAAACCATATTGTTTTAAATCTCCATGCCAATACAGTGAAACTATGGTTGTCAGAACTTTGATAGTCAGACATATAGGTTAGTGGAGAAGATTAAAAGATTTAAAATTTGTTATAGTAACTGTGAAAATAGTTTGTAAGCTAAGAATTATGTCTAGAATATTAAAAATATTGTAAATTGAAGAGATAAGACATCAGCAAACTTACCTTAGAAGACAAGTCCACTAACACCAGAGTAGTAATAACAAATGCAAAAGAATCACATAATCAAAAATTTTCTGTACCACTGGCAATTGAAGAGTGAGAGACTGTGCCACGTGAAGAAAGTGCCAGTAGTATAGAAAGTTTATGATTATGTGATTCTTTTGTATTTGTTAGTGGACGTTTGTATTCTACTCTGTGGTGTTAGTGGACTTGTCCTCTAATGTAAGTTTGCCGATGTCCCATCTTTCCAATATACTAATTCCTAGCCTAGTGCCCTTTAATCTAACCTAAAACAATGGTAAAAACTTTCAATTTAATTTAGGCAGAAGCATGAATTAACCACTCCATCACGCAACAAAAAATGTCTGCCCAAATTATTTTTAGCAATATTGGTTATTTTAGTAATAATACAATTAACAGTGCAAATTATTACTATTTTATTTTAGTTTTAGTTTTAATATTATTTTTAAAATTTGCTATCACATCACATTTCATTGAAGAAGCGAAGCAACAACTTCAAACAGAATATAAATATATTTTTGTGGTTGTTGCTATTTTTCATCATATTGTATTGTATTATACAATTGGTTATATGAAGAATTTATTAAAATTATTTTTTAACTAAAGAAAAACTTAACTTTCCAGCAACCATGGGCTGCAGGCCTGTGAATTAACTATAGTCAAGTATTGATCATTAGTTTAGACATGGTTTCAAAACTTCACTGTACAGTCCGAATCCATACCCACTGACCCTTCATGATTTTTATTAAAATAAAGTAATTTTTTTTTATTTTTGCTTATGCGTGTATTATATTCAACGAGTGGACCGTTGGCTCAGTGGGGATTCGAACCTTGGACCTTGCCCTCCGCAGTCTGAAGCCTTATCTACTGAGCCACCATGGCGTTTGGTAATTTGAGTTGTATAGTGCAAATTACCCAAGTTACAAAATAGAGAAGACTATCAGAAATTCCAGTTAGTTGTAACTGACTGCCTTGATTATTTCCGATAACCATAGTTTTAGTGTACAGTTTGACACTAGAAGTACTTAAAAAAAATTTAAATGATTATTAAAATTACAATTTGTTCCAAATTACATTTGTTACTAGTTTTATGTCCAATATTTGGGAGATCAGTCATAGTTACAATCTTGAATGAACACTGGCACAGTCCTAAATGGAGACTGTAGGATACAGATATTTCTAGTACGCCGTAACATGTAGTAGGTAAAGCATTTCTATCCTAAAACTGTAAAGGGAATGTTAAGAAAATATAGTTTATAATATTCTAGCCAATAAAAAAACCATTATTTTGCATTATCATGAGGCGACATAAGATTAGTCCAATGTTTAAGAACAGTGGATGCAATACTATCAAAGTATTGGCTGAACAGCATTGCAGTAATAAATTACTAGTAAGCATAAGCCTGCAAACCTACAGAATTAACTCTAGTTTTACAAATCTAGTATAAGTGTTTAAAATATATCTCATGTGTCAGAAATAAAAAAAAGTGATTTTAGGTATACTACAAAAATATTTTAAGTTCTAAGTACAACAAAATGAAAGAATGTAACTAGTTGTAAAGAAATCTATCTAATATAATTGAAGGCAAATCAGATTGGAAAGGTAACTTAAGTGATGTCAGACTAGATTGGCTTTGGATGGGTTGTCTATGATTGCCATTTCCAGGTACTTGTCCAGTGAATACCCGAACAGCTCAAAGTCAAACCTGAAATATTAAACAGTTGGGTTGTATAACATTAAACATAAGTCGTGTAATGTACTTAAACATAAAGAGAATGTCTACTTTATTTAGGATTAGTACCAGAATAATAAGTGTAGATATATTAATAATTTGGTTTTAATACTAAGTTGGAACTAGTGGCGCAGAGCTGTAACCCAGCTATTTGGGCACAAAGTTTTGAGGAGATTGTAGGCTATAGGTTCTATGCTTGGTCCACTTAATACTGACACAGTGTCTGCTCAATGGTTGCTATTGGCATGGAGACTACTAGAGAAGTCTGTGGTGTCCATGTTACATGGTAGTCTAGGTTCAGATTTTGTGTAGAGAAGAGAACTGAGTGTCAAGCTTTTCAGTTAGCTGAAAATTATACTAACAATGAGTGGTTCGGATTCCGTGTAAAACTGTAGGTCCCTTAGTTGCCTTGGCTATTGGGTTATTTATAAATAGCTCTCTCTCTTTTTCTCTCTGAGGAACAGTCGATCTTAGTTAAAAATGAGTATACTCGTTCAACTACACTCATCACATTGATTTGCCCCTCATATTTACCTATAACTTGACGATCGGCGTCTTTCTAATGAATAATAATAATATAATAATTAACTCATGTTTTGCAATGTGGCATAACATGACTCTGTAAGTAAATATTCTAATATGTGAATCTGCCTAAGATTTCACATATTTTATATAAAGACTAAAAAAAAACTCTAAATTATTTAAGTCATATAAGGCATATAAAATATGACTCGTTGAGTGGAGGAGATTCATTACAGTTCCTCAACTATTACCAAAGGCTGTTACTGTCACGTTTGGTAAACTGGAGTTTAACAGAAGGAGATTTTCCTTCTGTTTGAAAAGCAGCACTAGTTATTCCAATACCCAATTTCCTCAAAAGTGTCTAATTTCAGAAAAAAGATTATCTATGTATAATATTCAGATGTCAAGAAGGTTGTACACATGGCGTCAAAACATATTAATTTAACAAAAATTCTTTAGTGGTGCAGATTGGCCTGTCCACAAGCCTGCCCTGAAGAATTATTTTCAGTTTGTCTCCTCTTAGCCCTTAAAGCTCTTGGGGAAGAGAATTAACTATTTTTTGACTGCTGAGTTGTGTTGTGAGGTGGATGGGAAGTGGATAGTCTAACTCTCTTCGAGTATTACATAAGTGGAGTCATCATGTCTAAGTTGAAAGTTGGTCGGTGTAAGTGACAACAGCTAAAATGTAGAGAGCAGCATTTTACAATGTGGGATGTACTAACGAGGGAGGTAAATCCTACCAACAGGTATTGAAAATTAATAATAAGAAACCTATTTCGTTCATCAAAACTGTTTCACACTATGGCCCAGCTAGTATTGGGCGAGAAATTTCATCTGCTCAGTTGGAAAGCAGTACGTACAGGTGGGTTGAGATTTTAAGCGATCGATCTGATGTGGGAGATTCTGTGTAATGGGGATGGTGCAGGGCAATCAAGATCTTAATGAATTCTTTAAGTAGTGGTTCCTGATGTCTTGGGGATGTTGTTTACGTCCACAGCAGATCTTTAAAGCTATACATACAACCTGGTTAGTTTTAAAAGAGCCAAACTCCTGGTAGCTGGATTGACATGAATTTGTGATCTCCCAGTAATGATGTAACAGTCAGAATATTTAGTGACTTAAAATCATCTTTGCAATTAACTGTCAGTGGGTCTTAGTTTTGAAATTATCCTAACTGCTTTTTAATACAAAGGTAAAGATCTATCTTGCATTAATTTTTAGTCATTTCTGTTAAATATTGCTTACAAATTTATCATGAAAAACTGGAAAGTCAGTTATCAGTAAGTTCAGCCCTGATAATTTTCGGTAATCACTTCCACTAACAACTTGGATACACTGACTCATCCTGCAATATTAATGGTACACTAGACTGCAAATAAAAACAAAACAACTTCTTACTTATTCTATAAAATACACACTTGGTTATATTTTAGGTTAGGTTAAAGGGTACTAGGCCAGGAATTAGTATATTGGAGAGATAGGTTATCAGCAAACTTACCTTAGTAGACAAGTTCACACCAGAGTAGTAGTAGCATACTCAAAATAAACACATAATCTCACAAATTATCAATGCCACTGGCATTTTCTTCAGTTGAGTAGAGAGAGACAGAGAGACAGTCTCTCTGTGAGATTGTGTTTATTTTGTGTATGTTACTACTACTCTGGTATTAGTGAACTTGTCTTCTAAGGTTAGTTTGCTGATGTCCTATCTCTCCAATATACAAATACTTGGTTATATTAAGATTGCAGTCTATAAAAAATCCAATGGTCAGCAATTGCTGGGTAATTTCTAAAAAGGTGAGAAGATTGCTTTGGGCGAGCAGTTGTTTTAACTTGCACTCGGAAAATTTCCCCTGGGCCCAGCTACAAGTCTATTAATAAGGAATCCCCCTTTCACACTTTCTTTCCTCAGACTTCCAGCCTTGTTTGAAGAAAATTGGAATTTTGTTGTTTTAACTTTTGATTTATTTAAATTAATTGTATAGTTAAGTTCTAATTGTTATTTTTCAAAAAATAAAATTATACTTGATTTTCTAATCTTAAATAATAAGATGCTACATTATTTGTGTTATAAGTGCTAGACATATTTTAAACCATTTTTTTAACTGTGCCTTAATTAAAGCTTTGCATCCTAAAATATCAGACATTTTTATTTTCTTGTTTAATATCAGTTTTTAGTCAAGCAGTTTCCCTGCACCTCGGAATAATTCGGTAGCTATACCAATCCACAACATTTCCTCACTAACCAGTTACAGTAAATTTTATTTGATTTAATTAATATCCATGTTTTTAAAAATTATTTGAAAAAGGGAATAAAATTTCTTGGTTTATTAAATGATTTAATTACGGAACATGCCTTACAACAATTTATGATGGTTCAAATGAGAAATATTATTTTACATGCATAAGTACATAATTATATTGTATAAATGTACGTATATGGGAATGTGTATTTATATGTCTATACTTGTGTGTGAAAAAGAGAATATAAAATTATTCTTTATTTATTTGGATTTTTCCATATTTATATATTGAAGCCCCATTCTTTCATAACCAAACAAATATCTAAAAGAAAGATCCCAATAAAAGTTCAATTATATTAACCATATACCTCGTTAATAACCTAGAAACATCAACAGACAAAAATTTGATGGTCAGTTTGACTCTAGATCTGTGTTTCATTGCATGTGTATGATTTCCATGTTTTTAAACATGAACTTAAAGTTTATTAAATTTATGTTCCAGCACTCAAGGGTGAACAGATAGCTCTTTAACATACTTTTTCACTATAAATGATTATAGTCGCAATAATCAATTGATTGTATTTCTACTTAATTTTCAAAACAGCTGTTTTAATAAAACATACTCTACCAGTTGCCAATTTGGTCAATATCCATATATATAATACGTGAAGCTGTTTTTGTCAATGCAACTCCTCCCTCATTTTCTTGACCAATTTAAACGGTTGAGGTGTCAAACAATTTCTCTCAGTTTGTAGTTGTGCAATAAGGTCTCAATTTTTCAATATTTTTATCCTGAAGGGTATGGAAAGCCCTTAAAGAATGGTTTTTGGCCATAAACGTGACATGGAGAGAGATTTAATGACTTGAAAAGTAACAGCTGATCAAATGTATATAACGATTTATAGCAAGTTTTAACAACTGCTGGAATGTAAACAATGGTGTTTTTAATATTGAAAAGGTTAGAGCGTACATAATGTTAAACCAGGGAAGGTTTTAAGCACATTTTTATTTACATTCGAATTTAGGGCTCCGCTCTACTGGACTTGAAGGTCCAATGGTAATCTAATGCCGTTACCTTTTTATTTAATAAATCTTCATCTATTAAACTAAAACAAATGAAATGAACGTGTTTGAAATAGGCTAAGTAATATCCTTGGGTGTTTATACTAATAAATAGGTAACAACGCAAGTAATGTGAGTGAGATACTTAAATAAATGTACCTATAGTGATTTTATGCTTTAAAATTAACTTCTATTATTTATAGTCAAAAGTCACTATAAATCGCCGTCGAGGCCAAAGGCCGAAGGCCGATGTGTAACAAACGCAGCAAGTGATGGGATTGGCATGCGTAGCGTGCAGAGGTGTCCCCTAGTTGAATAAATACTGTTGAGATTGTTTGGTTGGCTCCAAAAGAGCAGGGAACTAATTTTAGTTCCTTTGTAAATATTGAAAGTGGAACTTTCAATTAGTATTAGAATTCAATTAGTGGAGTAATTAGAAAACATGGGCTTCTAATTACTCAATTTTGTGACAGTTAATATTTATTGTTGTATTGGTGAAAATTAACTTATTCTGTATTATTATTCTTCATTTTTAAGACTCTGATTGCAGAGATATGGGTGAACATGAGAGGCGAATGTGTGTAATGAATGTAGATGATCGTTTGTACAAAGACAATCGTTTGTAGTCTTTGTTACTAACTAATGACAACTAATTCTTTGAAAAAAACATTTAATAACAGCCCAACAGCCAGGTTAACTAAGGGATCTACAGCCTTATCTGGAATCTGAAACATGTAGTATTAGTCTGGTTTTCAGCTAAATCCTAATTGACAAACCTGATTCTCAAAACCTTTCCTACAAAACATCTGAATCTTGACTACCACCCAACAGAACATCCCAGACTTTCCTAGTAATGTCTATATTGATGGCAACAATTGAGCTGAGGGACCATTTTGGTATTATGAGGACCAAGAATAGAACCTATCGCCTATAATCTCTTCAACACTTTGTCCCCAAGTAGCTGGGTTACAGCACTGCACCACAAATACTAACTAATTATGTAATTAAAACATAAAATCGAGTTATTTTGTTCTCCTTTTAGTAACTGTTTTCTGAGGTGTATAAGGCTTCTGTTAAAACTAACACCTGTTAATGTTTTAATTTCAAATTTGTGGAGACGTTACTTTTGTATTTGTGATTCATATTCCTTTTCTGCAATTTCATATCGGTTTTCTGTAATTTAATGTGTTTTTCTTCTTGAACGTCGAGTTAAGTCTTGTTTTCTGTACAATCTCTCCCAATATTGAAGATTTACAATATGTCATTTATCAGTATTTGGTTTTCAGCAAGTGTTTCTATTCATTTTACCAATTTTTATAGTGAGGATTCCCTTCTTTTGTCTTCTTATTTGCATACACTCTATTCTGTTGTCCTATTTCTCGATTATTTTCTCTATAACAGAATTAATTAGAATGGGTTGCAATTTATCTCTCTGTCTAAGCTCGTTTGAATTTTGAATGGTTCACAAACTGCTCTCTTAAATGATATTTTGCATATTGTATCAGTAAATTTCTTTAAACTATGCAAATTTTGTCAGGATCATTTCTACATTTTATTTTATGCTTCAATAATTTATTTTAATTAATAACTTCACTCGCCAGTTCACATGGGCTTGCAAGCCTGTGTGTGAAGGTTATGCAATGAGTGAATTACCGACCATTGGCTCAGTGAGGATTCGACCTTGCCCTCCGCAGTCTGAAAAGCCTTAACCACTGAGCCACCACTCCGGCAACGTCCATTAAAAAACGTTGGTTGTAAAAACAACTGTTAATATCGATGGGGAAAAGTACAAATACCTGTAGTTCAAAAGTATGTACCTGTATATATTGTATAACTGCAGTAGTTGATTTAGGGTCAGTTGTGAGTAGAACCTGGTTATGACTTCCGGGGTGTTTGGACCTTTGGAGGGGTTCCGCCACTCTGCCTTCACCAGGTGACCGATACCTGCCGTGTCTATCAGATACCGCTGGTCTTCCTGTATGGATACAACACTTTACAAAGTCATTTAGTTAAATAAGCATACCTGCAAACATACATTTAAATGAGTGTTAACAGGAAAATGTTGGCATTCGTTAGAAAATAATGACATGAAGTCTTGAACAGCAAGAGCAAATTTGTTTTAAATTAATTGATTGTTTAAAAGTTTACTTAAGAAACAAGTAAGTAAAGCAACAACGAGCAGTCTTGTATGAATTATGGTTTTATTATGCTACAGTTTAAAAAGCTTAAAATTTACATTTTAACCTGCATATAACATTTTTCTGTTTTAATTTCAAGGATTGGACATTTTTTATTTAGATATTGTTTAAAGTTATGGAATTTTAAATTTAAACAAGTTTTTTTTATCTATTATTGCTTAGTAAATGCATATTAATGTGTATTTAATTTTGTGTGTATTACTTTTCAAATCGCTAAGTTAATTACTATGAGAATATTTTGACTTTTGATAAGTAAAATGAATCTTAAAAAGCATAATAGTTTATGTGCATAAGAAATCGGTTTTTATATCTAGTACAATATAAATGTTCTGCAATGTTTCTCATGCCGTTGTCAGTTTGATCTGTACAGAAAAATCGATGTGACGTCCTACAAATTCGGCTGCCTGTGCACCTAAAACGTTTTAATGAATAAGAAAACATCATGGGTCAGGGGTTTAGCTGGTAAAAATAATGTGTGTGTATGTGTATATGTATTTTCTGTGCTATCTTATTTTATGTGCTATCTATTGCTTATATTTGATAAAACTTGTGTGACGTTTCATTTTTTAAGTAATTTCAACCAAGAATATGCAAGTTAGTAAACTATCTGTTAATCTATATATACAAAAAAATGTATACGTGGTTGTATTTTATACATTACTAAATCACTCATCGGATCGCCATGAAACTTAAGGAAGTTGTAGAGTTAACTCCCAGGAAGGTTTCTGGCATGGTTTCATTCACTTCCAACTCAAGGGTTCCACCCCAGTGGCCTTTAAAGTTTCAATGATCATGTAATGAAATTATTTTATTTATTTGACACCACCAGCTGTTAGATGAAAACTAATAAAATGTACTCTTTTGAAATATGATAAGTGATACTTATGAAAATTTTAACATTTAAAATAAACTAAAACATTACTGTTTATGTGTAAATCCCATAGCAAGGCACAGTAAACAGCTAGTATAATGTTAAATTATTAAAATTCTCTACATTTGTAAACTATCACGGCAACATATTGGGGCCCTAAAATATGGAACTATTAAATATCTACTAAACGAGATTTTTACGAGTTTATGATATACATGGTTATAGTTTAAAGAAGTTATCATACCAATATCAAACTTCAGTGACTACTATTGTTTGGTTTTACGTGAATTACACATAGCTTAAATAATCTGTGGTTTGACTTGTTTGAAGAGGCTGTATCTAAGAGGCATGGGTCAATCCCATATCATTTTGCCCACTGGTTCAGTAATTTGAAAGTTTAACTTAGCCGTTGGTCCCAGTTAAGTGTAGGAGAGGACGCTTCACTTCAGTTGTCTAGCTTAAGGTTATTTACTTTACTTTAGATTTCATCAGCACAGAGTGGATTTTAACATTGTGGATGATTTTCCTAAGTTTAATAAGCCGAAGTTATAAAAACAGTCTAATCTAAAACTTACATTCAGTGTGTCAAACTTGAGGATGAGATCAAACTCAACTTGGCAAGGGGAGCAGAACTCCGTGATAGGTGTCCAGTGCATGTCCAGACCGGTGCCTCGCTGGTGCTCGTTAATCAAGTAGTCCACAAATTCTGGAAATTTTGGCCACTTAGGATTGTTTTTGTCTTGAATAGGCCTTCCTTCCTACATTAAACATTCAAACAGAAGAAATTAGGATTAAAAAAATCTATCTAATACTTAGTTTAAACACATTCATTGTCGGGTAGTTTTTATTTGAGGTTAGCAATAAACATTGTTTTCTCTAGTATAATGTGTTTAATGCTAAATCTGTCAAAACGTGTTTTTCTGCTACTTTTAAGAAGCCAAAGATTTGAAATATCTTTTTCTGCTACTTTTAAAAACCCACCCACCCACCCGTACATGTACGGTGGTAATGACCCACCCACCCACCTATACACTTACAGTGGTTATGACCCACCTGCCCACCCGTTCACGTACAGTGGTGATGACCCACCCACCCACCCGTACACATACGGTGGTGATGACCCACCCACCCACCTATACACTTACAGTGGTTATGACCCACCTACCCACCCGTACACGTACAGTGGTGATGATACGTGTACGATGATACAAAGATACTTCAAAATTGTATTTTAAGTAAATTAATATTTGTTTTAGAAAGTCTCTTAATTTGATGTGAAACATGGCATTTTGGTGACAGTTTAAATTTTTTTATTTTTATGAAACTGAAATCAATGTTCATTAGAATATTTGATTTAAAAAAATTCAATTATTAGAGAATCAGCCCTATTATTTTACAAATAGACATAAATACTATAGGTTCAGGGCTTAGGTAAGTTGGAATAAAGTGATTATTTTATTGTTTGAGCTAAAAGTTGTGCAGTGTATGGTCAATGTTCCTAAAGTAACCAATAACACTGAAGATTTCTCTCTGTAATGTGTTAAATGTGAGATGTCTTTCTTATGATACATCCAGTTTGTTGCAACACCTGATGGAATACTCTCTGGTGAACAAAGTTGTTTTCGTCTCACAGGATTGGGGTTAGTTGTGAAACAGATGTTTATTAAGATGATGACAAAGAGATACGAGCGAACATGGGATGTGAATGAGTGTCATATTGTAGATTAAGGAATATAGTATTTGTTACTACGGTCGATTTATCCTCAGAAGGGCCATTTTGTTAATAGCTTAATAGAAGGACAATGGAGCATCCGTACCTAAGAGGCTAAAGAGACGGTGGCTTGCCACACAGATAGCTTGAGTTTGGTTTCCGGTATAACTGAGAAGTTTTTACTCCTTTAGTAGTTTAGAAGTCACGTTAAGTGTCCATTAAGATTAAAAATATTATTTATTAGTAAGATGGCGTCTGTAGATATTAACAATATTTATTTGTAAGATGTCGACTGTAGATATATAGGCGAATATGGTAATTATTTAGGACAGGGGCCTTGTTGATTTTTTGGATGACATATTTTTTCATAGTAGGTAGATAGCTAAAAAAAAGATTTTTTCAGCGGAAAAGCCGGTAAAATTACAAAAAGAGAAAAAAAAACTGGTAAAGTATTTTTTTCCTTAAATATAGTGATGTGGGTACTCAAATTATACAGACTTTACATCTGATCACGAATATCACAAGGGTTTTACAATCGAATCATTACAAAGCACGTTAGCACTGATAACATGCTGCACAGGGAAAATATGCACATTTCGACTACCTACATCAATATATTTACTACAAAATAATTTTTTTAGTTTTCCTCAGTTTCGTAATTTTTTCGGCTTTTCCGCTGGAAAAAAAAAATGATCATATGCTTGTTTCTTAGCTTTGTATCTAATATGAAACATTTTTAGTTGAAAGTCGACAAGGTCTCTGTTCTAAATAATTACCAAAGATATGTTTTGTGAAGTAAATATAACCGGTTTTGAATAATTTTGAACTTAACATATAAATTCATTGTCTACTAGTTATGTCAAATATAAATAAATCCTCCAATAGTCTTCGAAATGATAAGATTTGCAAACAACCATTACTAAACACTAAATATGTGATTTCAAGCTGTATACCTGATTTGTATTTTAAAATGAAATATATGTAAATTTACATGTATTTCTTGTTCAAACATGCAAATACCTTAAAAAAAAAAAAAAAAAAAACTCGGCCCTGCGGGCCTCGCCAGGGGGCAAGCCCCCTGGACCCCCGGATCTTTTTGCTTAGAGCCTACGGCTAAAATTCAAGAAACATGGAACATGCTTTAGCTCTTGGCTGCTACTTGGTAATAGATCACGGATGCTACCCGGTAATAGATCACGGCTGCTACTTGGTAATAGATCACGGCTGCTACCCGGTGGCTCCTTTTTAATAATTTCTGCAAATGTATTTCTCCGAAAACAACGAATTTTAGATTTCATGTAAGGAATTACAAAACAAGAGTTGTCATGGAAACTAAAGATGTACTTTGATGAACGCTTGCAAATAAAATCATTATCAACACTGATATGTCATTGTGTTTTCATGGTTACGCGTCACCTTCCCGCGTCACCCTCCCGCGTAACGTAACGTTTTCAGACAGTTAGGTCAAGACTAAAGCATGTTCCATGCTAAAAAAAAAAAAAAACAGATTAAGGGTTAATCCTAGGAAAAGTTAGCCTTTTAATCAGGATGTAAATATATCTGTTTTTAATGCATTTCTCTAATTTTAATGTTTGAACATTACTTATTTTAATGTAAATTATATTAAATTCATTAAAATAAATTAACTTTTATGTAAATTAGATTAAATTCATTAAAATAAATTAACTCTAGTTCTCGAGCCACCCCGAGATAACGTGACAGGTGCCTAATTTTACATGTTTGAATTTGAATGGAGTGTACATTTAGTGTACTACGAACTTTAGGTACCTACTTTAAAACACAAACATAGGGTTAAAATTTTGTTAAAAAGTGCAAAGCAGAGAGTTGTCTTAAAAAGTTATCAAGGGTTAAAAAGTTAAGATTAGCAATACAGACTTGAAGTGATAAGGTGTAGTGTTTTTGTTACATACGTTGTCAAATTTCTTGCGATACTGCCGCACGATGCGGTGGCCCAATTTGGCATGATGAGTGTTGGGTAGTGCGTACTGTATTTTGTCACGGTATGCAGACAACAGCCTCTCCAGAGGGTGGCGAACTATGAGGAAGGCCAGGGAATCGTTGAGAGCAGCATTCAACTCTTCCACGCTAGGTCGGTTGTATTTCTTTCTCGCCAACTGCAGAGGGACTATGTTGGTGCGCTTAAGATACTCGGGGGTATATCCTGAACAAATAAATAGGGTTTTTTGGCATATAATTGAATTGGATAATTTCTTTTTACTAAATTTTGACACCAGATTATGAAATATTATCAGTATCACTTGAAATAATTCATAGATATATATATGGATTCAAATTCGTCAGTATTTTAAAAATGTCCCCATAAGCCAAATGAGAATAGAACAGGCTGAAAATTCCTTGACAAATTCTTTATTTTCTACATTAACTTCATTGGTTTAGTTTAGATGATGTCATAGCCTATGTGTAAATTATAGGCAGTAAGGGATTTGCGAACAGATTGCTTAATGCCTAAGGTCTAAAATTTGACATGGCTTCTATTCTTCAACCATGTGTTTTTTATAATCAAAGTAAATTTTTGTATTTTTTCTTTTTCTTTTACCAAGTTCCTGTGTTCAAGTGTTGGTTCAGTGGAATTATATATTGGCAAGTGCCTTTTAATTAATATTTCCTTAAATTTTCTGGCCATCCAAAAACTTATATTTATAGTGTGAAAATGTTTTCAAAACAAACAGCTGTTAATACCAAACATATGGTTTTCTAATGATTAGAAGATGGTGGAGAACCAAGTACCCACATCTAAATGGCGAGGACAAAGTGAGCTCTGCACAGCAGTATTTGTAATTCTGAATTTCAAAACGAAGTGTGTAAAATCTTTACTATCTAATTCCTGTATAGTTTAAGGATAAATTCAAAGAAAAATCATGTAACTGTTTATTGAACAACAGAATTTTTTGTTTACAGTTTCCACCATAAAAAAGTATTGTGTATGGAGTTTTAATTCCTTATGTATGGGAAATAATAACTGAATTTAATTTTACCTGTTTTCATTACAGTTTCTTAAAAATGTTAAAGTTTCCAAATGGAAGGTTTATCTCTTTCTTAAGATTACTCTGTCTATTTTCTATATGCTTTTGATATGTGGGGACCACCAGAAAGAGTAAGAGCACAGCACAGTGGTAATGACACTCTCATGCACCCTGTCATGTACAGTGGTAGATGGGACCCTCTCATCCACCGTGCCATGCACATTTGTAATGACTCTCTCATCCACCCTGCCATGTACAGTGGTAATGACCCTCTCATGTACCCTGTTATGTACAGTGGTAATGACTCTCTCATCCACCCTGTCATGTACAGTGGTAATGACTCTCTCATCCACCCTGCCATGTACAGCAGTAGTGACCCTCTTATGTACCCGCCATGTACAGTGGTAATGACCCTCAGCAGAGAATCAGTTTATGCAGTATAAACTGAATTTTGTCATTTAGATTACGGAACACTTTCTTTGGATTATAAGATTTTATTACAAATATAACTGGCTGTAAATGTTATATTATTGTGATACCTCTTTGGAAGTTTAAGTCTTTCTTGCAATTGTAATTATAATTTTTGAATGAGCAATTGTGACAAACCTTAAGATTTAGTGCCTTGAAGTTGTTAAAAGTTAGATTCAGTTTAAATATGTACTTTACAAGATCGAACCATTAAAAAGAGAGCGAAGAGTTTTATGTGACAATTCCCTAAACCGTTTATTGTTGCTCGTAATTTTAAGGCCTCCCTTAATGCCTTATGGCTATTGAAGCCAAACCATAAATTTAGTTTTATTTGCAAAATTATCTCTTTCTTACTACTTTTTTTATGTCCTTTATAAGATAATAAGATAACTTTTTTTTAACTTTCAAATTTTTTATCTGGTGTTTCTGTTATAAGTATAATTCTGAAAAGGTTCATGAAATCACTGAAAAGGTTACGGTGATCTGGAGCCTGGTTTATCACACAGTTGTGTTTTTTAGCCTTATGCAATGTTTTAAATTACGTCTGACTACGTAAAGCTCATAACAATTTTTAAAAGTAAAAAAAAAAAAGATTTTTAAGTAGTTCTAACTTGTAAAAATAGATTATTTTTCACTGACACAGTTTGTACCTCATTGGCTAGGGCTTCAGACAGCAGCATATACGTACTTACTAATCAGCAGCAGTTTCAAAACTTTCATTGGGACTGCTTTGTTCAGAGTCCTCTTTTCTATCGTCTCTCTCTTCCCTTCTTCTTTCTCCCATTACTCTAATCCAGTCCTCACCTCTTCTTTCCACACATTCTCTCACTCCCCCTAATCCACCTATCTGAAGGTCTTCCTCTTGGTCTGTCCCTCCATTCTTCTCTCAAGAAACTTTCTTGGCAATCTGTGCTCTTCCATCCTTCTGACATGCCCAACATGGTCATGTAATATGAATTATATACTGCGGTACATAAAGTCCAACATTTGAATTAATCTCTCAAAACTCTATATGAGTCACATTACATTTTTTAATAAGTCTAACACAGATAGACAAAACTGGTGATATTTTTATCTATTTATAACTTGTATTATCGTATTGCATATGTTACTAGTCAACATTAAATAATATGATTGGATATAACATAAAAATGATAGCATACAGCCTCACAAAGTGATGAAATGATGATGAGTGAGGTAAGGTCCTCACTGAATCATCACTTCTTGAACAAAGTTCATGCACAGCTCTGCAGGTCCATGAAAACTGGCTGGTGAATTAATATTAAATAACAATATTTAAAAAATGCACACGTTTGATCAGTGTGTGTTTAATACACTTTTTAAATTATCAAAAAGTTCTTGAAGTAGTTGGGAAAATCTCAAAATACTTGAAATAAACTTAATTCTAGAATTTAATATTCTACACAGTGATTACCTGCAAGGACATTGAAGTTGTACATCCACGAGGAGGACGCTGCCTTGAAGACGTTGCACCAGATAAGGTGGTACTTCTTGTTGATCAGAAACTCCCACGCATTGGTACGGTGGAGGGAGTCATTGCCTGCGACGTCCAGACCGTAGCGGGAGCATGCTTCCTTGAGGGTGCGCCGGCGCCATGCCATGCGGGCCTCCATCACACGCTCGTTGTACCATGTCGTGTTCTTAACTTCTGGCTGTACCTGGAACTGAGTGTTAGGAGTGAGGACTCACTGAAGAACTGAAGAAACAAGTGGTCAACTGTATGTTATCTCATGTTGAATAGATCAGAAGAAGCCATTTTATTTTGCAGATATTAAAATGCTAAGTGAAGGAAACAAAAATATTTAGATTTTCTACCATCTCCAATTCTCATAAAAAAGCTAACTAAGAAAAAACTATTTATCTATAATTAGCGACTTAATTTATTAGCAATGATTCCTCAGCTAGACTTGGTCCAGTGTGAGTATTGTGTTGGGCTTATTTTCTTTGAATGATTTGAAATATTATTAAAATTAATTTCGTTTATTTTAACAGAAAAGATATTGCTGTGTCATGGTCATATCTTCAGGAAACCATTTTTAAGTCACAAATTTCATGTTGCCTTATCTTTTCTCCGTGATATTTCACTTAATGATTATTGTTTTCTTTTTAAAGACATATTGAAGTTTAATACACTGATTTTATTTTGATTATATATATATATATATATATATATATATATATATATACATTTATCAAACAGTTGGACACAAATCTGTTGTGTATTGTATTCAAATCAACCCATACTTTCTGGCATTTCCTGGGATAACATATTTTTATTTCATTTGGGAGACGAAATATATTTTTATTAAGCTGGAATATTAAAAAAAATGTTCTTGAAGAGTATTATATTTAGTTTTTATTGAATCCTCAAACTAACTTTTATTTAAGACAATTTTGAATTGAGGCAAATTGTGAAAATAAATTGAAATGTTATGTGTAGATGAACATATGAAGTTATTATTTATAACTACAGCCACCTCAAAAAGTATGAACAACTGGGTATTTTATTTGACAACATTTTGGATTTAATGTGGTGCCATCTCAATTTTCATTTAAGTAAAAGAACATATAATTGCACTTATATATGGGGGGCTTGGAAATATTTCATATCCAAAATGCTTTTCTTACAGAAATGACTGAAATAAAGCGGGTTGTAGTGAACTGACTGTGTTTGAAGACTTTTTTTTATAACATTGCCATCTTCATTTTTGTTCAGCTAGAATTGAAACATATTTTGTATGAGTGTTACATGTTTTATGCTAGATAGTTATGAACTTCTAAATATTTCCCCCCAGACCAAGTTATATTTCTAAGTTTCCTAAAAATTAAATAAACTATATTTATATAAAGAACAACGCTTAGCAATCTTTTGTGATGTTTTTAATAATCAATATCGATTTCTGTCTTGAAAGACCATCATCAGTTGACAGAATGAAATAAGGTTATAAAAATATTTAACTGTAGAATAATTTATTCAACAGCTGATACTATAAAAATTTAAATAAAAATGTAGATGGATAAGTTGTAGATCTTGTTAAACTTTATAATTTTTCATCTTCATGATAGAATAAAACACAATATTTGTGTGAAATATTGATCGTTGAGTAATAATGATGGGTTTTCTTTTATGTTTTTGTATATGTAAAATTTTTGAATAGCATCTAGTTTTTTACTTTGAGGTCCAAAATGGATAAATTCTAAATTTTCTTCAATTGATGAAATATTATGTTTTTCTTCAATTAAATGTTCAGCAAATGTTGATAAATGTTGAAGTTTGTTTTTTGGTATATGTTCCTTGAATCTTTTACCTAAACTTCTTCCTGTTTGGCCAATGTAATATTTAGGACAAGTTGAACATTTAATTTTATATTTTACTGAATTATTGTATTTGTTTTCATTATTTTTAGTAGAATAGTTATGTTATAGTATATTTTTGATGCTGTTCTTTGTTCTATATGTAATTTTATATCCTTTTTTTGGAAAATATGTTATGTAAAGATTTGTTAATATCTCCATGATAGGTCATCTGAATGTAGTTATTTTTGTTAGTTTCACAGTAAATAATTTTAGAAAAAGGTTTTATTTTTTGTATTCAAGATAACAACAATGTAAAACTTCTCATTGAAACTGAAAGTTCAATTGAAAGTCTTCCTTTAGAAATTCAAAACAATACAAGAATTCTTACACATGAAAAAAAATCATCAAATATACTAATAAACCAGCATACAATAAATATAACCACGAGAAAAGAATAAAAGAGAAAAGAAAATAATGCAACAGCCGTCAAAGCAGATAAAGGTAATACTATAGTAATTGTTAATAAAGACGAACACCATATGAAAATTATAGATTTCATCACCAACATCAATATAAAAGAATTACATAAATATCCTACAGAAACATACTACAGCAAAATAAAATCTGCTATCAACAAATCTTACATTTTAACTTCTGACCAAAAATTATTTTGTAGAACAAGAAAACCAAACGCTCCCAAACTTTACAGTCAACCCAAAATCCACAAAGACCAAGAACCAATCAGACCAATTGTTAATGCAATGAACTCTCCTGCTCACAAACTTGCAAAACCCTCAATAATATATTAAAAAATGAAATAGCACATGAAAATAAATGCTCCCTTAAAAACACAACAGACTTAATCGACAAAATTAAAAATACGAATTGCACTGATAATAATATCCTAATTTCATTTGACGTTAAAGATTTATACACAAAAATCCCTGTAGAAGAAAGTTTAACCATTCTTGAAGAAAACTTAACAAAACAAAATCAATTAGAGTGCAAGAAATTAAAGAAATTATAAAATTAACAAAAATTACTCTTAAACAAAATTACTTTCAATGTAACGGTAAAATTTATTCCCAAGTTAAAGGATTGGCCATGGGATCACCACTTTCAAGCATCATAGTAGACATTTTCCTAAATTACATAGAAAATAAACACATTCCCAACCCTTAAATAACCCTTACACCAAGAAAATTATATATTATCATATATATGCTGATGGCATTCTATGTCTATTCAACGGAAATAAAAGACAAGTAGATCTATTAGAAATCTTTCTGAACAAAATTCACCCCAACTTAAAATTTACAACTGAAATAGAACAATCTAACAGTATAAACTTTTGTGACCTTACTTTAACTAAAAAAGGGAACAAACACCAATTCAAAATTTATCGTAAACCAACATCAACAAATCAAATAATTCACAATACATCCAATCGTCCAACATCACACAAACTAGCAGCCTTCCACAGTATGATTCATAGACTACTGAATACACCTCTTACAGAAGAAGTTTACCAAGAAGAACTCAACATTATCAAACAAATTGCTGTCGATAATGGATATCAGCCAAATTTAATAAGTAAATAAATTAATAAACACAACAGCAAAACTCTTAACTCTGAAACTATCAAAAATAACTACATTCAAATGACCTATCATGGAGATATCAACAAATCTTTACATAACATATTTTCCAAACAAGGATATAAAATTACATATAGAATAAAGAACAGCATAAAAAATATACTACAACATAATTATTCTACTAAAAATAATGAAAACAAATACTATAATTCAGGAAAATATAAAATTAAATGTTCAACTTGTCCTAAATATTACATTGGCCAAACAGGAAGAAGTTTTAGTAAAAGATTCAAGGAACATATAAAAAAAAAAAACTTCAAATTTATCAACATTTGCTGAACGTTTAATTCATGAAAACCATAATATTTCATCAATTGAAGAAAATTTAAAAATTATCCACTTTGGACCTAAAAGTAAAAAACTAGATGCTATTGAAAAATTTTACAAGTACAAAAACACAAAAGAAAACCCATCATCATTACTCAACAATCAAATGAAATTTCACTCAAATATTTTGTTTTATTCTATCATGAAGATGCAAAATTATAAAGTTTAATAAGATCTACAACTTATCCATCTACATTTTTATTTAAATTTTTATAGCATCAGCTGTTGAATTAATTATTCTACAGTTAAATATTTTTATAACCTTATTACATTCTGTACAACTGAAGATAGTCTTTCGAGACAGAAATCGATATTGATTATTAAAAACATCACAAAAGATTGCTAATTGTTGTTCTTTATATATATAATAGTAAGCAATCTAATGGCTACAAATGTCAAATTAACTAAATCATAATACAGTAATATAAATTTACTCCATTGATAATAAAGTAATATAAATTTACTATATTAGACTAAACTTCGTTGCAATGGTGATTTTAATATTTTATAAAATGATGAAAGACTTAATAATTTTAGAAGTACTGCTACTTATTTCAAAGTAATCTTTTCCTCCAGAATATTAAGGTCGCCTGCACTCTGTGAATACAATTTCACCGCATCACTGTTCTCATATTGCCGTAGCGCCGTGCTTGTTCAAAAGCTGATAAAATCTCAGAGAAAACCGTGTTGCGTTCCGGTTCCGGTGGAATAATAATTCTCGCAGTCTGTGATTTCAAGACTCGTGCGTGATTGTGCACGTCTTAGCACGAGTGTAACGTTAATTTGCATTACGTAGAGCAACTAATTACATTAAGGTAAGAAAATATGAACATTGATATTTCATATCATTTTTTAAATATAACAATTTAAACCAATAAAAACTTTGTAATAGTGAGGCTTTTTAGTAAAAAAATTAAATTGATATTTCATCTTTTAACTTTTACGATATGAAAGATTACATTTTTATTAGGTAAAGTATGTATCCTAGTATAGTTTTGTTTTTTGTATTTAGGCATTTTCAATTTTTATTTTATAATAAAGTCAATGTTCTAGGTAGCTAATTTTAATTGTGTAAAATTCATAAGGTTTATTATCTCTATTTTATTTTGTAAGTGAATCGATCCCCACGAATTTTCTAGCAAGAAGGTTAAATAGTTTAGTTACGTTTATTTTAAGCACAAAGGCAATGTTGGTGGAAAACATGTTAGAGATGTATAAAAATATGGATCCAAGAGATTCAATGATTATTTTATCACTTAAGTGCTTTATTCATACATATAAGACCTGTTTATGTTTATGATAATAAAGCCTGTGTAAACATTAAGATTTCTTTTGTGTACAGTTAATTTTAATTTTTTTTTTTAATTTTAATGTAAAGTTAATTCTATCTGCTATTTTATAAATAATAAAAATACATGTTAACCAAACATTAATAAACATTTGATCTGTCACTTTAATTAACATAGAATTTTGATAAAATACGGATTTAGTGTCGTAGAGATTTACTAAAAAAAGACTTCAAAATCCCAATATGAATACGCTGTCATTAATGTAAATGGGGTGGGTGGGAGAGCTATGTATGATCATGCTCTTGTTTGGGGTGGGTGAGAGAGTTGTCATTAATGTGCATGTTTGGGGTGGGTGAGAGAGCTGTCCTAATCGTTCATGTGTAGGGTGGGTGGGAGAGCTATCTATAATCATGCTCTTGTGTGGGGTGGGTGGGAGAGCTATATAAAATCATGCTCTTGTGTGGGATGGGTGGGAGAGCTATCTACAATCATGATTTTGTGTGGGGTGGGAGAGCTATCTGTAATCATGCTCTTGTGTGGGGTGGGTGGGAGAGCTATGTATGATCATGCTCTTGTGTGGGGTGGGTGGGAGAGCTATCTATAATCATGCTCTTGTGTGGGGTGGGTGGGAGAGCTATCTATAATCATGCTTCTGTTTGGGTTGGGTGGGAGAGCTATCTATAATCATGCTTCTGTGTGGGTTGGGTGGGAGAGCTATCTATAATCATGATTTTGTGTGGGGTGGGAGAGCTATCTATAATCATGCTCTTGTGTGGGGTGGGTGAGAGAGTTGTCAATAATGTTCATGTGCAGGGTGGGTGGTAGAGCTATCTATAATCATGCTCTTGTGTGGGGTGGTGTGGACAGTTGTCATTAATGTTTATGTGTAGGGTAGATGGGAGAGCTACCTATGATCATGCTCTTGTGTGGGGTGGGTGGGAGAGCTATCTTTGATCATGCTCTTTTGTGGGGTGGGTAGGCGCGCTATCAATCGTCACACTGTCGTCCAACGATGCATAAGTGCAGTAGTTACTGTTGGACCAAAAAGTATAAATACTCGAGTTGGAACATCCACTGTGGTAGTAGTTACCTTTATGGCTCTACCGTGTCGCGCTCAGTGAGTTCAAGGCATGAGCTTACTTGCACGTTTCAACATTATTTTAGTTATATAGTCAGTTCGTGTTCTAACGTTCAAGTCAGTCAGACACAGTATGTAATATTCAACTAGGTAATGTTGTTTCTCAGAACTTGCTCTTTGTAGGACAGTTTTTAAACTGTGTAATATACTTTTCCAAACAAGATTGGTCGGCAGCAACGCAACGTTGTCGTGCACAGAAGAAATCAAACAACTTCGCTCAAACTTCTTTTGCTGTCAAAAGCAGCTAATAGGTGTTTACTTTAACATGTAACGTTTGGTTACTGAAATTCCGAAGTTTCCCAAGTAAAGCTAAATATAATTTTCTTTTGCATAACTAAATAAGGAAATCTGTTAAAAAGTTGTCTGTGAGATTTATAGTTAATTTCATTCGACCTAGTAGGAGAATTGATGGACAGATATTTCATTTCGTAGTTTTTATGATTTATATATATATTTATAAATTGTATCAAAGTTTCATTGCATTTAACAAAGTCTAATTACAATAAAGCATTAATATTAAACAAATATAGATAACATGCAAATGATGAACGATAGATAACAGGCACAGATAATGGTTCACTAAAGCAATTAATGCAGAATGCACGTTAACCACTTAGGTAGATAGTACTCAATAATAATTTAGTAATATAAAACAAGCCCTTGATAATCGACATAACAACTATCCATTAATAACATAAAATACAAATGCAATAACAAGGAAAAACAAATAAATACAGATATGTAAAAATAAAATTAAGTTCAAATGGTAAATATATAGCACAATAGACATTACTAAACGGATTATTTACTCTGAAGTCATATAAAAAGGGAAAAAAGACACATTAAAAATGAATCACATAACCACTTGAACCTAAATTAGTGTGATGTTCTTGTCCTAAAACACTATATATCCAAATATAGCAAGCGCTTTCAGAGGGTTTTATTCAAGTCCATCGCGCTATAAATTAGATGCGGAACTTAATTGGAAGGCTCGACGCCCAAAGGGTTCATTTGAAGTTACCGGGGATGAAAGAGATTTAATTAAAAGAGTCGCTGATCCAAAAGTCAATCCTATTTGTTGTTTGTGTCCACCAGTCACCTGGAAGAATCAGGTTTTACACTGGACTCTTTAGTTAGCAGATTTATATGTACGTTTCTAGGATATGACAGTTTAATTCGAGATGACTACTCAACGGAGATCGAAGTATACAGGGCGTAAAAAAAATGTATCCTGGCTATGTATTGTCATATTCTATGTGTGATTATAAGGTAAAAATGCAGAATAATATTTTTCCAATTTCCGCTTTGGTAAGCAGCTAGATGCCATTTTTTTTTTCATGAAACAACTTATATCTTTACTGTTAACTTTATGATTGTTACAAAACTCAGCGAACGGGTTAATGTTAAAAGGAGTATTTAATAAAAACACACATTTCAAAAATTATCTTTATTATTTTCAAGATGGTGGACATTTTATTTTCACACAAAATAGTTTTAAAATCACCTTCCCTTTCCAATGATACATCATTTTTTTTAAATCGCTTAAGAAATAGCTATTTTAGGAATTTGATAGTATTTGAACAGTTTTTGAATTAATGTTACTTTATAAAGAGTTATTTATTAAGGCATTTTTACAAATGTGGTATCATTGGAAAGGGAAAGTTGTTTTAAAACTTTCCTGTGTCTAAACATTTTTATAAAACCAGTAGTTTTTTTTTTTAGATATTTGTGGCCGCCAATTTAGATATTAAAGAAAAATAATAAAATAGCCGCCATTTTGGAAATAATAAAGATAATTTTGAAATAATCTGTTAAATACTACCGTTTAACTTGAACCCTTTCAGCAAGTTTTAGAACAATCGTAAAATTAACAACAAAGATATAAATTGTTTTATGAAAAAAACAAAATGGCGTCTAGCTGCTAAACAAAGCGGAAAGTGAAAAAATACTCTTCATTTTTAGCTTAGAATAACACATAAAATAATAAAATGCATAGCCAGGACACCTTTTTTGTGACCCCCTGTATACGAAGTTGATTGACTGTGGAGTGTGAATAATAATGAATATATTTTATCAGGAAATTATATAAAAGTCAGCTGGTCGTAAAACCAAGGCATAGACAGCTCTAGGGAAAGGAATGTTTAACTTTTTACTCGTGAACATTATTATTTTATGGTAGTAATATTTGTTGCTGAAAGTTTACAATATATCAATTTAACAAGTCTGTCATTTATATCATTTTTATCAATAATAAATGTTTAATTCCACAAAACAAACCTACACATTGTTTCAACACGAAATGTTATTTTTAGAAAATGTTTTTATATCATGAATTTTATAGTCTCTTCCAATTAAAAGTTTGTTCAACGTCGTTTCATATGTCGCATCGTTGTGAAATGTATCACAGAACTTGTTTGTGAAATAGAAAATAAAAAGGAAATATCCCGGTTTTAGATCGAACCTTGTAGTTTCTGTAATGGACAAAATAAAGCTAGATTGTAGGGTGGATGGGAAGAAGAAGGATTGTGAGAGTACCGCGGGAATTTCCGCCGTAAAAGTAAACTTGAAGACCGTTCCGTTTTGCATGTTTCGGAATCCAAAAGCGGGTACACCGTCTTCAGGTGAATAAAAGTGAACCCAAAATATAATGAAAGAAAACTTTCACTTAAATACAAGACGTAAATGTAATTTTAAGGAGAAGTGTATCATAATCCTCGGCTTTTAGAGTAAAACCAATTTGTGTAACTTTCTAATCTATCGTTTGTTTTGAAAAACTATAGTGAAACTGTTTTGGGAATAAGTTATAACAGGCAAAACTAAAACGTACAAAACTATTTAACTGACACAAAATCACAATTCCCAACGGTCCGTCGTCATCATCGTTACCCTTCATCATCATCTTCATCTTAATCACCGTCGTAATCGTTAATCATCATCATTGTCGCTATCTTTCATCATAGTTATCGACTCTATTACACCATTGTCATCATCTTTCATCATCATCGTCCCCATCTTTCATCACCATCTTTGGTATCTTTCATCAATATTGTCGACATATTTCATCATCATCTTCGACTTATGTCATCATCATCATCGTCGTCGTCGTCGTCGTAATCTTTCATCACCATTGTCGTCATCTTTCATCATCATCATCATCGTCGCTATCTTTCATCAACATCGTCGCCATCGTCTTCATCTTTCTACCATTATCGCCATCTTTCATCACGATTGTCGTCATCTTTCATCATGATCGTCGTCATATTTAAACATCATCAACGTCATTTTCAGCACCATCGTCGTCATTCCATCATCGTCATTTTCATCGCCATCTTTCATTATGATCGTCGTCATATTTAAGCACCATCATCGTCATTTTCATCACCATAGTTTTTATGTTTCATCATGATCGTTGTCATCTTTCATCATGATCGTTGTCTTATTTCAACAACACCCTCGTCATTTTTAACAACCATCATCATAATCTTTCATCATGACCGTCGTCATCTTACATCATCATTGTCGTCATAGTTAATTACCATCCACATCATTGTTAATCATTGTATCAATCTTTCATCATCATCATCATCATCGTCATCGTTCATCGTCCTCGTTGTTATGTGAGATCTAGTTCTAGCCCTCTCTGTCCTGTGTGAGCATTTATATTCACTACCGGACCTGTTCTCTATTCACCTTCTTGGTATCCAATATCCGCAAACATCCTCTTTCTCTGTTTTCTTTCCATCTACCGTCTCTTTTAGACAATCCTTAAAAATATCATATCCCAATAAATAGCGTTCAATCCATCATGTATTCACTCATCCTCAGTTCTTGTAATCATTTATCTCCCTCTCCTATTTTTCTTTGAATTTCCACGTTACATACTCTGTGATTCTGTTTCATCCTTTTATTTTCCTCCACATCCACATTAATTTCTCGGTTTAAATCTTCCCCCCTTAAAATTCATTTCTATGCTTGTCGTAAACTTGTATCACTAATTTTTTATGTATTTTTTTTATAATCCTTATAACACTATCTTTGTTTTATTATATTGCATGCAATTGCAATCGTGACTCTTTTTTGTCGGACATTTTATTTCTTTTGTAATGGCTATATGTCCCTAATATTACATTTTAAGTGAGGCCTACAACGTTAAAAATTTTTTAAATATTGGGAGTTCAATGCTCTTTTGTAGAGTAATTGATAAATGCAACGTTTACTAACTATAAAAAGTTTTAGTTGTCAATGGAAGTTCCGTAATCTTCAACTCCCAAATATGATATAAAATGTTAAAAAAAAGCACCGGGAAATTACTTTTTAATGCGCAATTATTCATTAGAAAACCGATTTAGTGACCAGTTTTACAAATACATGGTAACTTCAACAATTATTATCATGAGTTTTCATCAGAAGTGCTTCAATGGACAGGCTGCTATTTAGTTCGGCCAAAGAGTATGAAAAAGTCAATTCATCCCTTTCGTAAACAATTGGCTTTGATTCTCGTCCCCCAAAGCATAGTAAACAATCAGCCTGACACAAATGTTTACGTTGTTTTGAAGTTAAACAATAGAAATCTAAAACTTATTTAAACTAACATAATTTAAATAATACTTCATCTTATTACTGATGTAGCCATTTGTATTGTTTGTAGAAAAAACAATTTTTACTAAAAAATTAAAAAAAAAGTTGCATAAAAATGAATACAATAGTATCGTGGTGTTTCATAGGCCGTAGTTTTTTGTACTGTTATTTGTGCGTACTGAATAAATAAATTATTAGTTAAATTGCCGAATGTCAACTTTAAAGAAGCTATCAACTGACTTTGTTAAAAGTTGTGATCAAACTTTTTTAAACGTGGTTACCTGTAAAATTTCATATGAATGTCACGACTTCGCATGTTTAAACTTGCTGATTGAAAGTTTAAAAGGAATCGTTTTCTGAATAAATATCCAGAGATGGTTTTTGCTGGAAACAGGTGATGGAGAGTACTGACACCTGTTGAACTAACATCTGCTAGAGGTCTGCAATGCTAATTCATTATAACCACTTGCAATCGTACACTCAGACGTAATAATCAATATTTATTTTCTTCATTTGATCCGAGTTGGAATTGTGATAGTTTGAAATAAAACGAATTTTTATTAATTTATATAATATAAAATATATCACGTTATACGTTCGAATAATTTTATGGTCAACATATACTATTCAATGTGTGACAAATATATTGTAACGTTTACCGTTAAACTTCCAACAACCTAAATAACGGATTATAACTGAATCCGCGGAGGCTAGGTTGCACGCTGTGTGCCCGTGTACCAGACGGGTAGTAGGATCCCACATATAATGGGTATAAGGGCCCATCACATACGCTGTGTTTAAAGATAGCAGGAAAAAACCGAAGAGTTCTCTGTGTAAGGGGGGAGGGGCTGGAGGTAAAATCGCCAATACCCCTGTATAAAGATAACCGAAAGTAACAGTCAAGTACCTTGCGTACGGACAGGTGGAAGAACCAATCAAAAACCTGTTGATTCCCAGTACAAGAACAGCAAAGACCAATTGAGTCCCATGTGTACAATTTTGTTTTTTTTAAGGAGAGGCCGACCTTCTTTTTAACCTTACTCTGCCCATTCCTCATAGACTATTAATCTGTGCAAGGAACTTTTTCAGACAAAGTAAGGTGGCGATCCAGTACAGTACAAGGAGATTATTATTGATAAATATTTCCAGTCTAGGCCGGATTCGAACCAGTGCTATCAAGCTCAAAGTCCTCACGCCTTAGACCGCTCGGCTACCGGCTCGCCCAAAGGCATAAAGAACTAAAGAATACAAATTGATTTCTAATGTAAATAAGTTGATATGAGTTTTCATTTAGGTGATGTTTTTAAATAAAGGAAGCGGAGAGACCTGTTGAGTCCCATGTGTACAAGAAGTCCTACGGAATATACATTGATTGCAGTGTGTAAATATGGTGAGATGAGGTTTCAATTGGGTGACGCGTTTAAATAAGTCAAGTGGAAATACCTGTTGAGTCCCATGTGTAAATGAAGACCTACGGAATACACATTGATTGCAGTGTGTAAATATGGTGAGATGAGGTTTCAATTGGGTGACGCGTTTAAATAAGTCAAGTGGAAATACCTGTTGAGTCCCATGTGTACAAGAAGTCCTACGGAATACACATTGATTGCAGTGTGTAAATATGGTGAGATGAGGTTTTAATTGGGTGACGCGTTTAAATAAGTCAAGTGGAAATACCTGTTGAGTCCCATGTGTACATGAAGACCTACGGAATACACATTGATTGCAGTGTGTAAATATGGTGAGATGAGGTTTCAATTGGGTGACGCGTTTAAATAAGTCAAGTGGAAATACCTGTTGAGTCCCATGTGTACAAGAAGTCCTACGGAATACACATTGATTGCAGTGTGTAAATATGGTGAGATGAGGTTTCAATTGGGTGACGTGTTTAAATAAGTCAAGTGGAAATACCTGTTGAGTCCCATGTGTACAAGAAGTCCTACGGAATACACATTGTTTGCAGTGTGTAAACATGGTGAGATGTAAAATAAGGGTGGTTCTGAAGTATGTATCAAATAACATGGAACTAAAGAAGTTTGTGTGTTTATTAATGGCTATTTATACATTAATTTTTGTTACTAATTCCGCTCGCTGGGTCAAATGGGCCTAAGAGGCCTGTGCATTAATCTTATTCAAAAAGTAAAGTACTCTTAGTTGGCTCAGTTGAAGATTTGAACCTTGGAACATACTCTCCGTGTTCCGAAGCCTTAGCCACTGAGCCACCATGCCGCCTATACAGTCATTGAAGGACGTGCTTTTATCACGTTAATGTTTTAGGAAGCAGCAAGTGACCAATCAGTCAAGTACGCATATGTACCGTACGTAAATAGTTTAGGCATTGTTAACAAGAGATGGAACATTCAATGAAAGCTGACAACTTTTGTTTGGATCTCCGTTCCATTAATATATTTTACTAGTTCCTATCTTCTCAACAGCTGCAACCATCGGGTGAAATTTTTGCACTTGCCCTATTCAGTAACAAAACAGTTGAAGTTTGGGGTTTTCAGTTGTCTTACTCAATGATTTTTGTCTATTTTTTAATTTGCCTTTATTTTCTTTGAACTGTTTGGAACACATTTTTAAATAAACCTAATTAGTCTGTTTTCCTCCAATAATTATTGGGTCAACAGTAATTGGTTTTCAACGTTTACCGTAATATCTTTATGACAAATGAGGATTTTATGATTTAATATACGGTACATTATTTAATTCAAATATTCTATCACAAGGGTCGGCTTGTATACAGGCTTTCAGAACAACGTTATTTTTTTCATAGCTAATTTGATAGTTTAATTTTTTAACAATTGTGTTTGGTAAAGAATAATTTTTTATCAGAATAATTTACTTAAAACTGTTGAGTAATGGAAAAATAATATTGTTCAAATTAGTTACTTTGAAATTCAAATTACTGCTACTCTGGAAAGGATAAACCTTTCGAAGTCTGATTTGCTTCAAATAATTTCCCTTGAATAGACCTTATATTTGATGCCAAACTCGACGTAAGCTTACGTTGAAGATTTTCATTCTATGCCTCGTGGGCCGTGCCACCGAAAAGATTAAATGTCGCTATTTTAATTTTTTTTTACAGGATGGACATTCAGTTAAAATGTCTATCCTGTATATTTTAACTGAAACTAACACGTTGCGTAGTTGTGCTTTAAGTAACTTAAACAACTACGGACGGCATTTTATCTTTAAAACGTACACAAGCCTTTGAACCCATTCATGAATACTAAAGCCGGGTCTGAATGTGAAAGAAAGAGGCAATAAGAGCTGCGGGGGAGGGGGAGAGAGATAGAGACACAACCATTGTTTAATATTTGTTCTTACTGGAAGCCGCTGGAGCCATTATCGCAATATCAAATTTCTCTATTTGGGTCTGCCATCTGCGATACTTTTCACACCGTCGAAATTCCATTGTGCGGAAAAACACGTAGACACGACGGATATATTTAAATATCATACAATTAATTATTAACCTGAATTCATTTCATCAGTGTAAATATTTATAATATAACTTCGGAGAAGCTATGCAGCTTTTAATATTGAAATATTCTAAAAGATCTATGATTGTTATTTAAATGTATACGGTTTTTTCTGCTTTGTTATACATTTTTGGACTTTATTAAAAACATTTAAGAAAATCGTAAAATTTGTTCGCATTTAAAATTGTGCTTAAAAAAGAATAACTACAACGTGTTTGGTTTTTATAGTTTTTATTTTCTTATTATTTAAACACGAAAAATATTTATTTACGCATTTTTATGCTAATTCAGTGTAACTTAGTTAAAAAATACATAGAATATTAAATACGCTTTGAATATTACCAATTGCCAATTTCCGGAAGTAGTTAATTGTGTATATGTACTTACTCAATATAAAGGTTTATAAGTTATTTTTACTATGTAAAAATACGTGGTTTTTTTTGGGTTCGACTGTGTAAATGATCATGTTTGTTATATTTACTAACCACCGACGCTCCGGACTTTTCACAGACGTCTTATTTTCAAGATAAATATTCACTATAACACAACACTACTGTCGGCACAGAAATTATGTATACCCGAGTTTGAAGGTTGTTTATTAAAAATGTAAGAGTCTTATGAAAAATCCAATCACACCATTGTTTTCCTAGTTTAATAGTACGTTATGATATATACATTTTAACATTTTATTTTGAGTTTTAATAATTTTTATCCTAGTTGAAACAAAAAAAAGTACTGACATCCGACCATGATCATATCTAGTGTCAAAAGTACAAAATATTCTATGCAGACAAAAAAAATCACTCGTGTACTTATACACACACAAGCACGCACACACACACGCACGCACGCACGCACGCACGCACGCACGCACGCACGCACGCACACACGCGCGCGCGCGCGCACACACACACACACACACACACACACACACACACACACACACACACACACACACACACACACACACACACGCACGCACGCACGCACGCACGCACGAGGGATAGTTGGGTTTTTGTAGGAGAACGATTTGTCGTGGTACTCTTTGATAGTGAAACGCTATTCACCTGATTAGCGTTAATGCCGCTTAGCGTAACGCTTACCTCATTTCAGGGGATTGGAAGATTAATCATTGTCGTATTTTACAACATTATAATCTCTAAGTTAAACCCAACATTGATAAGTACAGCCATGTGCGCTCTTCTCCCGCAAAACAATGTTTTGTTTGTATACCTATGTAATCGACACACAGCATATTGAAATGTTCAATAGTTGAACGATTTATGGTACATTTAAATAAATTGTAAAGAAAACGCTGATTCGCTCTTTTGCATTTAAGGAAAATCCCAGAGATATTCCACACTAAAAGAAATGTGTTCAAATTTGCGTGTTATATTCTTAAAACTACATAAATTAACCCTTAAATAACTTGAAAGAAAATGTATTTTCTCTTTGAGTGTTGTGAGTGGCGTCTGGTTAGTTAGAAAATTCTCCCTTCAAAGGTAAAGAAAGAAATAGAAAGACGATTACAATATACAATTATAATTTACATCAAGCATTGCTTTTATCGTCAATTAATTGATCCAAGATAGTAACTTAGTCACGATCAGTCTGATAACAGTAATGATATAACATTATCGTTACCATTATAACGATAACAATAATGGTGAAAAAGTAATAAGTAAGCGTACGTTTAAAAAAAAATATTTTTAAGCACTATTAAAAAGTCATGTTTATCATCGTATAACATTTTATTCATTTACCATTTTTCACTATTACATTTTTTTTGTAAAGCTATTATTCGTATAAAATAAAAATGCGTTTATCGTTTCGTTACTGTAGTTGTACTTGGCCTTAATGTCAACCCGGTTGTTAGTATGATAAAATAATTTCTCAAAACCATATTATAATAATATTTCAATTACGATCAATAAACTGTAATTGTCACTTATTTACGTGTTTCCACTTTCTGTTAGGCTAGGACCGAGGCTAGGATGGCAGACGAGGTCTGGTAAACGGGAACTCTGCTCCAAGCTCCAAGTTAGTCAGAAACATTCTGGTCTCGAACGTAGACACCAATGTGGGAAATCCCTGCAGAGGGAGGCTACACTGTTTGTTTACCAAAAAATACGCGTCATACCCCTGTTCAGCGCTCCTAGCAGTCGCCCAACATTTTTTGTGATTTTAATATCACACTCCGCTACGCCCCATTTCCACCCTCCTAAGTTCCGCACGATTAACTTGCTAGACTAATATTGTTTAAATGATTTTAATTCAGTTGATAGTAAGTTGACGCACCTTCCCTCCACATTCTTGTTTACTGGAATATTAATACAAATAAATACTTCAGGATTGTCCAATCCTAGGTGGAATATGTAGTAGGATTAATTATTTTGTACTACTTGTATGTGTCGAGTTAATCTACAATACATCATAGATCCACATTAATGGCTTCTTACTACATCACTCTTGGCACCCTTAAACACATATCTTGACGATGGAGTTCTGCACGAGCAATCTCAGAACTTCCAAGTTACATACCACTCCTACACTCGTAATTCTGATAGCTCTCCAAGCAGATCACACAGAATATTTGTATGATCATTGTGGTATATTATACTAGTCTAAAACATTCCATAAACGCAAACTTGAAATCACTAAAACACTGTAATTTAGTTCGTAACTGTCTATGTCGACCCTGTCAACTCGCACACAAGTAGAACTACAAAGTTATGTAGTAGCGTGAGGAACAGCCATGAAAAGGACGTCTTTAAAGCATATGACATTTCGGTAAATAATTCGTATATAACGCACATAACCAGTTAGTATGGTCGACCCCATAAGACCATTAACATTTACAAGGGTGATTCATGAAGATATGCACAACTTTTGGTGCTGATTCACGTGTAAAAACAAAAGCTTGTGTAAACTGATGTCGGTAAATGCTTCGTGACCCAGATTCTGATAGCAAAAGATTTTCTACTGAATTTTATTCCCTATGTACTGAATAAGGAATTTATGGAACTCTGGAAAGGTTGATTGAGGGGCAAATTCAATAGTGTATTGTGGTATTTAACCCGATAAATTGAATAAAATACGTCAATGTATTTTAAATTAATTAGTTTTTGAGAAACTTTGTAAAAAAAAAAAAAAAAAAAAACAACAGTTTTTCTCTGCTGGACATCCACAACTTTGTATTTTATCAATAAACAATTAATTTTAAAATAAAACTTGTAGACATTTTCATTTAGAACATAAGTATGTAAAGTATACAAAAAGTGGATAGATTAGTTCGATTCAGTTCATTTTTATTCAGAAAAGTGCAAAATAAAAGTAACATGAACAAATTTTCTTTATTGCATGTTGTACAATTATGTAGCAAATGTCTTAATCAATTTAGTCAAGCTTAAACACTCATACACAATCGGTTAAATTCATATATACATTTTTCTCATGTATCATCCATTATTACACTTGACGCCAGAATTGCGTGATTGGGTGTTTACTCATCGTTCCAGCGGCTTTGAAAACCGAATAAAATCACTTCCACTAAAAGGCGTTTATAACCTTTGTTAGAGTGTACAGATTGCAAAAGCTTTCTACATAAGTTTTTTGCCTCTTATTGATAACATTTTTGACTTTTGTCTGACGGATACAATTTCTGTGTCATCAATTTTAGGGACGGATACAGATGAAAATAAATTTTAGTGTAAGCACTGTCTTAACTGATTCTGAGGGAGAAAAAATGAAATTAAAATCTCAGTCACTGAAAAATCTGTCTTTTTCAAGTTGACCCAATTTGATAAGACTTCAGGAACCAAACATCGTTGTTATTAAATGAACGTTATTCTCTGTTATTTCATCGGTAACAAATGCGGACTATGATAATTCATTCATAACAGCTGTTAGTCACGTCAGACTTAGCTCAAAAACTTCACAGCGCGTATTGAACAAACTTTGGGCACCTAACCTACAAATTGAGACAAAAATATGTTTCGCTATTGGTATAAAAACATTCAGCTACTTTCAACAAAATACGTTGCATTTTATATTAACACTAGGGGAAACCCCTGCACTTTCGTGGCCTACAACAAGAATCTATCTTCCTGCTAAATGTATCTTGAAAAAGGCTAAATAGAAAATAGACAAATACGACTTAGTGCAATGATACTATTATTAATAACTATAGTTCATAACTAATCCTAACTTAAACCATGAAATGTTTCCATGCCCATTCGTACGAAACCACCAAATTTAAAACCAATAATTCTTTTTCATGATGAAATTGCTCAATAATTTAAAACAAAAATTAGAATATCACTATGTACATAAAACTACAATAACAAGTACACATAATAAATAATGCAATGATAATATATGAACACGTGTAGATAAGATATGAATTCTCATATTAGTAAATCAATAAAAGAAGTGAAGAGAGATTTCGCAACCAAATGTTAGTTTATATTCATTGAAAAAAGAAACATTATGACATTTATATTGTGATGACAAACTTTCATGATATTGTTTGTCATTAAACACAGTAAGTAATCGTTTTCGTTTGTGAGGATTCCGCTTTAAGGAAAAGGTTTTTTTTATTAGAAATATTTTAAAAAAACACACAGCTATATTTAGTTATTTATTAATACTCATTAGTAAGACGCCGATCGTCGTGGTATGGGTAAACATGAGGGGTGAATGTGTGAGATGAGTGTAGATGTTCATCGTTCGTTCGTTCGAGTGTAATCATTGTTACTAACTAAGGTCGAATATTCCTCACGAAGAGCTATTTTTTAATAGCCCAACAGCCAGGTCAACTAATGGACCTACAGCTTTACGTGGGAGCCGAACCACCTAGTGCTGATTATTGTTTCACCAAACTATTTTGTTAAATACAAATATTTTATTAATAGTTTATATTTAAAAATACGAGGTTTCTATTTATTTATTTTAGTTTTTCTGCTTTTAAATAAACACTGTAGCATTATTCTTGGTGATGACTGTATGTGGACTAATGTGAACATTAAATAGTGGCTAAAATAAAACTGCAAAAATAGCGTCCAACTGTTGTTAGTGGTGTCTTTTTATCCAAGGAATTTTTAAAACACCCTGTGTAGTGACGAAAGTGACAATGCATTATAGCCATTTAGCAGCATTCTATGAGTGAGGAAATAAACGTGTAGCCATTGTCAAGTGTTTATTCTCTTTTAAAACCGCCAGAGCTTTTAGCAAGTTTTCATTTCTCATTTCTTTCTCTTCTATATACCTTGTCAGTTTTCTTGCTACAACGAGACTGATGCCACATGTCTTAGTATCACTCTAGTGAAAAAACCCTTATTTTTCATAAAATAATCTAGTATGGATTTTTGTGCAGTCTGGCACAAAATTAATATAATATATGAATTTGTATTAGACGTAAGTGGACTACTCAGAAAGAAAACATATTTTTCGCCCATAGGTTAGGACAATAAAGGCTACTGCATTTTACGGTGGAATTTAAACCACGTTTGATAGCGAGTAATTGATCTCGACGTTGGTGATCGATCGTAGTAGCACAGCAATAAGAATACTGCCGTCACAACAGCCTGCCTCCTTTTAACACTCTCAGAAATGTTCGTCATTAGTAGCTTCGTCATTTAACAAATATTATGCTAATTTTATTATTATCTATTAGTAAGTCGCCGATCGTAGATATATGGAGCAATATGAAGGGCGAATGAGTGTGATCAGCGTAGATGAACGAGTGTAGTCATAGTTACTAATTAAGGTCGACTGTTCCTTAAAAAATAGCTGTTTATTAACAGCCCAGTTGCCAGGGAAACTAAGCGACGTACAGCTTTTACGTGGAATCCGAACCTCGTAATATTGGTCTGATTTTCAGATAATTGACAAGGCAGATACTAAGTTCTCTTCCATATCCAAAATCTGAATCTTTACTATCACACAACATGGACACCCCAAACTTATTTAGTAGTGTCTACGTCGATGGCAACCATTTAGGGGATGCCGTGTCGGTTATAATAATAAATAACAAAATACTTGGTTCGGATACCATTATAAGCTCTAGGTCCCATGGTGGCCTAGATATTGGGCTATTAATAAATTGTCCTTTCTTAAGATCAGTCGAACTTTGTAACAGATATCACTCTCCATTACACTCAACACTGTTTCCCAGCCAATGAACGCTGTATCAAGACGATAAGTGTGTTAACAATAAATAGGGTTAGTTACCCCCTAACCTGTTTCCACATTAAAAAAAGATATACTTGTTAAATATACCATTAAATTAACACTAACCCACGCTACATTTATTGTTAATAGGGACCACTTGGGGTCTAAGATCTAGATGTCAACTTCAAAAGTTTATATAGGAACTTGGTCATATGACACCGCCATTTCAAGCTGAAAAATGTAGTGTGATCATATTAAAAAAAGGATTTGTCGTTATTTAGTTATTGATTATTTTGTTAACTTATATAATTGGTCATCACCTGTGCATTTTCCTGAAAACAACTCCAGTTGAGAATAACAGTTTAAGAGCATTTGGGAAGCAGCCTGCCAGAAAACACACATTTATCAAATGAGCCAATAAAGGAGCCAGTACACACCTATCATACGTTTCAAAAGATTAGGGGTCATCCCATAAACATCCTTACTATTTGACTGCTTAAAACCCATTACTACACTGACTACATCCTGTACAGAAACACACTTCCATTCAAAAGAAGATGTACCATTTGGTATGTGTAACAATAAGACTGGTACGCCTACATTTTGAGTCACATTTGAAATTCCCGACATAATCCAGTCAACTGAGCTTACAAAATAGCGATTAAAATCTTCAGGTGACGCAAAAGTAGGATCCACAGTACTGGATTTGGGTTGAGACCTATTTTGGTTTATTAAGTTCCAGGCCGCCTTACAGGGATTGGTAGCCCCTAATATATGAGAGGCATTAGCACTGATCTTGGCCATTTTTTTACAATATTCACCTCTAAGGCTTTTAAGTAGGTTTGACAATTCAAGAATCAAGAATCATTTATTCTATTGACAAACATAAGTTTGAATAGGACATGTCAAATCTACAAGTACAACTCTAATCCAAAACAAGGCAGTTAGGCAGTTGCACTCTGTCAAAATTTGCTTATCAATAAATCATTACATATTAAAACTACAATAATTCACTATATATTAAAATTTAACAATAAATAATTAAATAATAAAATTCAACAATAAAATTACCATATATTAAAGTTCAACAATAAATTACTATATATTAAAATTTTACAATGAATTACTCTTCAACATACACATATTTAAACTAATTTATACTTGAAACAGAAAACAGAAAAGACTATTACAGTTACATATTTCAAAAAGTTATGTTCAAGTCAGACTCTAGAAACTCGGAAATAGAATAAAATGGATTATTGAGAAGCCAGTTATAAATGACAGTTTTAAATTTATTACGTGGTATGGTCCAAGCAATCTCGGGGAGCTTATTAAAAAATATAACACAATTAATTTTATAGGACTTGCCTGTAAGGGTAAGCCTATGATGAGGAATATCCAGATTGATTCTATTTCTAGTCTTATGATTGTGTATGTTTTGTCTTTTTTTAAATAAATTTAAATTATCTTTGGCATACATTAAGACCTGAAAATATATAGGTTAATAATTGTACAGATTTTAAGGTAAACAAAAAGCGGTTTGCAGTGCTCCAGGGCCCCTGCCCCTGCCATATTGCGAACAATTTTCTTTTGTATTAGTAAAATCTCATGCACACAATGAGAATGTCCCCACAGTATCAACCCATAGGTGATATGCGATTGAAACAAGCCAAAGTATGCAATTCTTAAGTATTCTAAACTTACAAGTGGCTTTAGCTTCCAAAATAAAAATACTGTTCTGGATATTTTCTTACAGATATTATTGATTTGGTCTTTCCAACACAATTTACTATCAATGTTTATGCCCAACAGTTTTACTGAATTGTTTGGAATTTCATTTTTGAGACCAAGTATCAAATTCTGAGTTTTATCTTTATTACAATGTAGTTTATTACTTTGAAACCAATTCAGTACATCCCTTGTTGAGCCCTCAATTACATCATTTAAATAATTTAGGTCTTTATGACTTTTCATAATGGTGGAGTCGTCCGCATATATTAATGTATTTACACTAGTATTGTTATATGGCAAATCATTTATGGCTACTATGAATAGAAAAGGCCCTAGGACAGAGCCCTGGAGCATCCCAGTTGAGACACTTGCAACCGCAGAATTCCTGCTGTTGAGTGCAACATATTGAGATCTATTGCTGAGATATGATTTTATCAAGTTAAGTGAATGGGTGTCAATTCCATAATATTTAAGTTTATAAAGTAAAATATCAAACGGTACACAATCAAAAGCTTTAGTGAGATCAAAAAGGGTGAGAGCAACAGTTTCCTTATTTTCAAACTCCTCTAGACTATTCCCAATTCCGGTCTTACACCAACTAAGTCATTAACTAGAGTAAGTCCTGCCTTAAGTCTAGAGAGTTCCGGAGTAAACCAGTTACTAATATGATATCCTTCCTTACGAAACACTAACATAGCTGATAACTTTTTTTTTCCTGATGGGAAAGAAATTTTCAAAAGCTCGATTAAAGTTATTATGGAAATTTATATACGCGTAATTGACTGGCAATGTTTTTATATTGTCAAATAAGGGGGAAACCTTGAATAAACAAGTAAATTTTATTCTGCAAAAGCATAATTCACAAATATATCGATGGTAAAAATATCGGCTCACTTTACTATAACCAACGAAAAGAGGTTTCCGATTGCATCGGGACTCTGGAATTAGTTACAAACTAGAGTGCCTGATTGCACCGACTGTCCTTTTGGGGAAGCGGAGTGGGGGGGAGGGGGGCTACGGTGATTGTATTGGCAACCGGATTTAATTAAATTAGAGATATGTATTGTGTGGCTTACAGTTGAAATAAACACTATACTTCATTAAAAGTAAAGTTATCACAGTGAGAGATTACAACTTTGCTGTTAATACTAATGAGATAAGTAAAACCCCGCGATACAACTTTGCGTTAGATTATTTCGCTGTTTATCACGCTATTGAGTGATAGTAAAGAAGTTTCCTAAGGAGGTTGTAAATGTCCACATCGCCTAACGTTATAAGTACAATATATTTGAACGGTTTGTGATGTTCATTGACAATAAACTATAAAATTCAAGAGATTACTATAATTAAAAACGGGTAAAAATGACAAACTATATAATGTAGACTTTATAAGACTTTCATGACTATTGTGAACCGGATAAATGATTATTTATATGTTGCATTTATGTAACCATCGTGAATGTGTCTCGGTACAAAATTATAAAGAAGTTGAAATGAAGTATTCACATATTTGCTTCCACAATTTTGTAAACATTCCAGAGACATTCGTATGCATAGGCAATACCACGTATAGCGTATTAGCACTTGTAAATGTAGATACGATTGACGCTTAGCAGCACTTGGAAATGTATACACTATTAACGCTGTAGCATGACTTGTAAACGTAGATACGATTTACGTTGTACTAGCATTTGTAAACGTAGATACGATTGATGTTGTAGTAACACTTGTAAACGTATATGCAATTGACGTTGTAGTAACACTTGTAAACGTAGATACGATTGACGTTGTAGTAGCTCTTGTAAACGTAGATAAGATTGACGTTGTAGTAGCACTTGTAGACGTAGATACGATTTACGTTGTACTAGCATTTGTAAACGTAGATACGATTGATGTTGTAGTAACACTTGTAAACGTATATGCAATTGGCGTTGTAGTAACACTTGTAAACGTAGATACGATTGACGTTGTAGTAGCTCTTGTAAACGTAGATATGATTGACGTTGTAGTAGTACTTCTAAACGTAGATGCGATTTACGTTGTACTAGCACTTGTAAACGTAGATACGATTGACGTTGTAGTAGCACTTGTAAACGTAGATACGATTTACGTTGTACTAGCATTTGTAAACGTAGATACGATTGATGTTGTAGTAACACTTGTAAACGTATATGCAATTGGCGTTGTAGTAACACTTGTAAACGTAGATACGATTGACGTTGTAGTAGCTCTTGTAAACGTAGATATGATTGACGTTGTAGTAGTACTTCTAAACGTAGATGCGATTTACGTTGTACTAGCACTTGTAAACGTAGATGTGATTGACGTTGTAGTAACACTTGTAAACGTAGATACGATTGACGTTGTAATAACACTTGTAAACGTAGATACGATTGACGTTGTAGTAACACTTGTAAACGTAGATACGATTGACGTTGTAATAACACTTGTAAATGTAGATACGATTGACGTTGTAGTAGCACTTGTAAACGTAGATACGATTGACGTTGTAGTAACACTTGTAAACGTAGATGCGATTTACGTTGTAATAACACTTGTAAACGTAGATACGATTGACGTTGTAGTAACACTTGTAAACGTAAATACGATTGACGTTGAAGTAGCTCTTGTAAACGTAGATACGATTGGCGTTGTAATAGTTCTTGTAAACGTAAATAAAATTGACGTTGTAGTAGCACTTGTAAACGTAAATACAATTGACATCGCACAAGAACTTGTAAACGTAAATAAAATTTACGTTGTATTAGCACTTGTAAACGTAGATATATAGCAGTACTTGTAAACGTAGATGTGATATACGTTGTACTAGCACTTGTAAACGTAGGTGCGATTGAAGTTGTAGTAACACTTGTAAACGTAAATACGATTGACGTTGTAGTAGCTCTTGTAAACGTAGATACGATTGGCGTTGTAGTAGTTCTTGTAAACGTAAATACAATTGACGTTGTAGTAGCACTTGTAAACGTAAATACAATTGACATCGCACCAGAACTTGTAAACGTAAATAAAATTTACGTTGTATTAGCACTTGTAAACGTAGATATATAGCAGTACTTGTAAACAAAGATGCGATTGACGCTGTTGAAGCACTTGTAAACGTAGATATGGTTGGCGCTGTTAGTAGTCCTAGCGCTAGTTAATCAAATTTATTGTTGATAGGCAAAGGCAAAATTCCTTAGCATTATCATCTGGTTTCATGATTCTCTTGGCGGCCACCAATCAAATTACTCTTGAGTTAAAATATTTGGCGTCTTTTGTTTAAAAACAGTTTTTTTATGTACTTTATATGGAGTATCGCACATATAGAACGAACATTGTAATGGTTTTAGAAATATACTCTATTTAAATAAGTGTCCTTTTGGAGAGCTCCATAAAGAAGTCGTATTTCCATTGAGTAATTATGGGGGAGGATCGTTAGGGGCTGTGGGGTGGGTTAATTACCAACCCTTGGACAGATTGACACCACTCTGCACGTTTTGCCAGTTCCACGTAAGAACCCTTAATTGACGTCGACAGTCTCACAAGGAATCATTAATTATAACCTGGGGTATACTTGTGTATTTTCTCTTTCTTAACAGCTGAAAAAATTAAAATATTTAACGCTGTATAAAAAATACCCACTATTTTATACAGGCCTACTTCGTGGGCCTACTACACGGTTGAATAATGATTTTAGGCAAATATTTAAGTATAAATTATGGGTACAAGACGCACGCAATACACCCAATCTCATGGTAGTTGTACTGAATTAGTACATCGTGATAATGTAATGTGCAATATTTCCGAAATGTAACAATTCTGGAAGGGCGAGAGGTTCCAGCTGCTGTGAGGCGCCATACCGCATACCGCAATCTAGCACTTCTATTCAATAAATTATTAAATCTTTCTTCAGCAGTTAAAGTGGTTAAGTGCTGAGATTATTTTCAAAAATTTCACTTGCAATGACATTTAAAAAGTAATGACTTATTTCTATTACACGGAGTTATTTAAAGTTTGTTTACAACGTAGTTTTTAAAATAGTTTTCGTATATTTAGTCACTGTCTGACACACGACATTTTTTATAAGTTTGACAAAGTTATATTTGAAATTAGGGGGTGTTTTTAAGCATCAGCTGCAAATTGTGTTTGCTCCTTTTTATTGACATATCAACGATTGTTCTCACTTGCTATTGATTCTGAACTCAAATATGCTGTATCAGTTGTTAAAGTAACATTTCTTGATACATAATAATTTTATTTAATCACAACTTTCTATTTTATGTTCACGAACTTTCAGAAATACTAATTTACTACTGTTGTAAGTAAAAGTGATGAACGCTAAAAAGTCTCTACATACAGATCTTTTATCGGCAATTATTTATATGCAGAAAACAAATATGTTTTTTGATGTAGTTGTCTAGCACTTTATATGTAATTTATACAACAAAAATTTATAGGTTTAGCCGTACATTTTTTACATCGACTTTTCTATCAGAGAAATTCGCTCACCTTTAAATGTCTTTGATCTTCGACCCTAAGATCCGAAGAAATGGCATAATGGTGAAATGTTAACAACCTTAAGGCAGTAGTGATGATGTCAAAAATAAAACGTGTAAATTTCTTTAGAAAAAAACTTCCTCTAAATGGCGCTCCTTTTCGGATGTTTGCTTATATTTATTGGCGAAGAAATAAATTCGCTTCGCTCACTTACCATCCTGAAGTTTTTCCATGTAATAAAATTATTTATGTCTGTAAAGGGTATAACTCGTTTGACATATAATTAATCTAGAGTAGTCGTACATATAGCAGCACCTTAGCTGATTGTTTTAAGATAAGGGTAATTTGACGTAATTGTTAATTTGCAAAATTGAGGTTCTTTCTTCTTTCAAATAGTATTTATAGAATATGGAATCCTTATCAAAGCGGGAGCTTTAGTCCGAAAATAAATTGCATTATGATATCAGAAAGTTTTTCCTTTGATTTTTGCACTGTGAAATTAGTTCATGGGTCTCTTTCTTGCTTGGCTGTATTGTGCATATGATCCTTATTGAATTTTCATCAGATTACTTTTAGCGTGTTTTCCTGTTATTATTTAGGTTTCATAAGACCACTTACGTAGTAATTACTTCAACTAGTGAGTAATCATTTTTATAACAGCTTCAAGAAAATTAAATGCATCATAAATACATGGTGCATTTCTTCTACCAGAGATAGACTACGTTTAGACGGCGTGGTTGTATGCTACTCGTGCAAGTAGTAGAATAGACTATGATTGTCTGGTATGGTTGTATGCTACTCGTGCAAGTAGTAGAGTACACTATGATTGTCTGGTATGGTTGTATACCACTCGTACAAGTAGTAGAGTAGACTATGATTGTCTGGTATGGTTGTATACTACTCGTACAAGTAGTAGAGTAGACTATGATTGTCTGGTATGGTTGTATACCACTCGTACAAGTAGTAGAGTAGAATATGATTGTCTGGTATGGTTGTATACTACTCGTACAAGTAGTAGAGTAGACTATGATTGTCTGGTATGGTTGTATACTACTCGTACAAGTAGTAGAATAGACTATGATTGTCTGGTTTGGTTGTATAACACTAGTACAAGTAGTAGAATAGACTATGATTGTCTGGTATGGTTGTATACTACTCGTACAAGTACTAGAGTAGACTATGATGGTCTGGTATGGTTGTATGCTACTCGTGCAAGTAGTAGAATAGACTAAGATTGTCTGGTATGGTTGTATACTACTCGTGCAAGTAGTAGATTAGACTATAATTGTCTGGTATGGTTGCATACTACTCGTGCAAGTGGTAGAGTAGACTATGATTGTCTGGTATGATTGTATACTACTCGTACAAGTAGTAGAGTAGCCTATGATTGTCCGGTATGGTTGTATACTACTCGTACAGGTACTATGGTAGACTATGATTGACTGGTATGGTTGTATGCTGGTTTGGTGTGGTTAAATGTTTATTAAAACAAAGCTTTTCATTCCATTAAACGCCAACAAAATAATGTTCTAAATGTAATCATAAGGTCTAATATAACATTAATTGTTAAAGGTTTTAGTGTAGATAGCCCTTGTGGTCCAATCACTGACCTCAGGAAGGACCATTTAGTGTTGGCCCAGTCCCCAGGCCAATGAAGGAACGTGCAGTTTGTCGTAGAACCTGTACCACGTAATATAATTTTAGTTTTATTTTCTCATAACGCTATTAGTTATCACAAAAGCCGACGTTTTGACAGCTTCTGTTACTAAACTCGAACACTTCAGGCCAAACTAGCACTATTTTTGCCGGTGACACCACGTCGACAGAGCTGTCTGACATGACAAAAGTGATTACATAAATTAACGCATTCAAATAGCTCACCTACTTTTAGATGTATTGCTACACTCCAGTCCCAACTAGCAGTATCATCACCGGCGATACCACGTCAACAGAGCTGACTGACATGACAAAAGTGATTACATAAACTAACGCATTGAAGTGGCTCACCTACATTTAAATGGATTGCAGCACTCCAGTTCCAACTAGCAGTATCATCGCCGGCGACACCACGTCAACAGAGCTGACTGATATGACAAAAGTGATTACATAAATTAACGCATTGAAGTAGCTCACCTACATTTAGATGTATTGCAGCACTCCAGTCCCAACTAGCAGTATCATCACCGGCGATACCACGTCAACAGAGCTGACTGACATGACAAAAGTGATTACATAAACTAACGCATTGAAGTAGCTCACCTACATTTAAATGGATTGCAGCACTCCAGTTCCAACTAGCAGTATCATCGCCGGCGACACCACGTCAACAGAGCTGACTGACATGACAAAAGTGATTACATAAACTAACGCATTGAAGTAGCTCACCTACATTTAGATGTATTGCAGCACTCCAGTCCCAACTAGCAGTATCATCGCCGGCGACACCACGTCAACAGAGCTGTCTGACATGACAACAGTGATTACATAAATTAACGCATTGAAGTAGCTCACCTACATTTAGATGGATTGCAGCACTCCAGTTCCAACTAGCAGTATCATCGCCGGTGACACCACGTCAACAGAGCTGTCTGACATGACAACAGTGATTACATAAATTAACGCATTCAAATAGCTCACCTACTTTTAGATGTATTGCTACACTCCAGTCCCAACTAGCAGTATCATCACCGGCGATACCACGTCAACAGAGCTGACTGACATGACAAAAGTGATTACATAAACTAACGCATTGAAGTAGCTCACCTACATTTAGATGGATTGCAGCACTCCAGTTCCAACTAGCAGTATCATCGCCGGCGACACCACGTCAACAGAGCTGACTGACATGACAAAAGTGATTACATAAACTAACGCATTGAAGTAGCTCACCTACATTTAGATGTATTGCAGCACTCCAGTCCCAACTAGCAGTATCATCGCCGGCGACACCACGTCAACAGAGCTGACTGACATGACAAAAGTGATTACATAAACTAACGCATTGAAGTAGCTCACCTACATTTAGATGTATTGCAGCACTCCAGTCCCAACTAGCAGTATCATCGCCGGCGACACCACGTCAACAGAGCTGACTGACATGACAAAAGTGATTACATAAACTAACGCATTGAAGTAGCTCACCTACATTTAGATGTATTGCAGCACTCCAGTCCCAACTAGCAGTATCATCGCCGGCGACACCACGTCAACAGAGCTGACTGACATGACAAAAGTGATTACATAAACTAACGCATTGAAGTAGCTCACCTACATTTAGATGTATTGCAGCACTCCAGTCCCAACTAGCAGTATCTTCGTCAGTGGTACCACGTCAACAGAGCTGTCTGACATGACAACAGTGATTACATAAACTAACGCATTGAAGTAGCTCACCTACATTTAGATGGATTGCAACACACCAGTCCCAACTAGCAGTATCTTCGTCAGTGGTACCACGTCAACAGAGCTGTCTGACATGACAACAGTGATTACATAAACTAACGCATTGAAGTAGCTCACCTACATTTAGATGGATTGCAGCACTCCAATCCCAACTAGCAGTATCTTCGCCGGTGACACCACGTCAACAGAGCTGTCTGACATGACAACAGTGATTACATAAATTAACGCATTCAAATAGCTCACCTACTTTTAGATGTATTGCTACACTCCAGTCCCAACTAGCAGTATCATCACCGGCGATACCACGTCAACAGAGCTGACTGACATGACAAAAGTGATTACATAAACTAACGCATTGAAGTAGCTCACCTACATTTAGATGGATTGCAGCACTCCAGTTCCAACTAGCAGTATCATCGCCGGCGACACCACGTCAACAGAGCTGACTGACATGACAAAAGTGATTACATAAACTAACGCATTGAAGTAGCTCACCTACATTTAGATGTATTGCAGCACTCCAGTCCCAACTAGCAGTATCATCGCCGGCGACACCACGTCAACAGAGCTGACTGACATGACAAAAGTGATTACATAAACTAACGCATTGAAGTAGCTCACCTACATTTAGATGTATTGCAGCACTCCAGTCCCAACTAGCAGTATCATCGCCGGCGACACCACGTCAACAGAGCTGTCTGACATGACAACAGTGATTACATAAATTAACGCATTGAAGTAGCTCACCTACATTTAGATGGATTGCAGCACTCCAGTTCCAACTAGCAGTATCATCGCCGGCGACACCACGTCAACAGAGCTGACTGACATGACAAAAGTGATTACATAAACTAACGCATTGAAGTAGCTCACCTACATTTAGATGTATTGCAGCACTCCAGTTCCAACTAGCAGTATCATCGCCGGCGACACCACGTCAACAGAGCTGACTGACATGACAAAAGTGATTACATAAACTAACGCATTGAAGTAGCTCACCTACATTTAGATGTATTGCAGCACTCCAGTCCCAACTAGCAGTATCATCGCCGGCGACACCACGTCAACAGAGCTGTCTGACATGACAACAGTGATTACATAAATTAACGCATTGAAGTAGCTCACCTACTTTTAGATGGATTGCAGCACTCCAATCCCAACTAGCAGTATCATCGCCGGTGACACCACGTCAACAGAGCTGTCTGACATGACAACAGTGATTACATAAATTAACGCATTGAAGTAGCTCACCTACTTTTAGATGGATTGCTACACTCAAGTCCCAACTAGCAGTATCATCGCCGGCGACACCACGTCAACAGAGCTGACTGACATGACAAAAGTGATTACATAAACTAACGCATTGAAGTAGCTCACCAGCACCTACATTTAGATGGATTGCTACACTCAAGTCCCAACTAGCAGTATTTTCCCCGGTGACACTACGTCAACAGAGCTCTAACTGATATAAAAAAAGTGATTACATAAATTAACGCATTGAAGTAGCTCACCTACTTTTAGATGGATTGCCACACACCAGACCCAACTAGCAGTATCTTCGTCAGTGGTACCACGTCAACAGATCTTATTTTTTTGTTTTGTATTTCTGAAGTTACGTAGTATTATTTTTAGGAATATATTTACTAATCAATAGAACTTATTAGGATATGTCTCTTACTTAACGCACGAGTAGTTTTCTAGATCTTTGACAGAAAAAATTAAACTGGACAATGTTTACTTTCATCCTCTGCAGAGGAATTACAAAGGATATAAATTGTAACCATCCACAACTGTTCAATACGCACTCGTCACGACATTTATAGGCATGTAAGTAGTCTAGGTTATTTTAAATTACTCTCGTGTAAACACTAGATTATCCAATCACTAGTATGGATAGATTAATATTGATAAGACACTTTTATTGCTCTTCGATAACGTACAATTTCACTTCTTAGTTTCAGTAAGTAAATATTTGGTAAACACTTTTTTATATTAGTTAGGAACATGTCAACATGAACACTCATTATAATTCATAATAACGTAGTTAAAATAGCCCCACCTTAAAACAGCTGCAGTTTCGCTCCCCATGGGTAGAGGGATAAGAGAAGCCGAGATGTTGTTATAACAGACAATTGGCCGGGCTGGCTGACTGTAGTAATGGCTTTCTCAAGTTAATTTAAACTTCCAGTTTAAACTGTTGCTGTTAACAGTTCTCTCTCTGAATATGTAGCTATGTGTATACGACTAACAGATACGCTAGCGAAACGGTACATTAATGAGATTAAATGTGTTCACAAAAATATAAGTAACAAGTAATTATTGAACATTTAGTGGTGGATGACCCATGTAACGAGTTATCACTATTCATGGAGTTCATCCCGTAGTCTAGTTAAAGCAAGGGGAGAAGATTGGAGCAACACAATAGAAAAGCCGATATGCAAAATGGACGCTTGCGGCGAATTAACCTAGATTCAACGGCCCTTGTTATTACTGTATGTTCATCATTCATAAAAGCAATATTTAGGCAACGATTTTCATTTAGTAGCAATATTTAGTATCTTCATTACGTGTTGATCTTGTTGCACAACTTTTAACGATTTCAAACATTCATTAGCTTTTGAAATCGTGACAAAACAAGTGAAAACCACATTTTCATAGAACTGTACGTAAATACGTGTCCATAATTATAATATTTGTGTTATAGTAAAAGGGATGCTTTCTCTACGTCTCATAAAATATGGAGTGCCAATTTTCAGTCGTCTCACTGCTGCCAAAAATTAATCAAAACTATTTTCTCTCCCTTACACCGACCAGTTGAACTCTTAATTGTCCATACAGTCTCAGGCTCAAGCATGCAACACTCGATGTAAATGGCGCTAAACTAGCTAAGAGCGAGCTTAGTCACACAGAAACAGCCAAGAGCTGTATGCTGCTTTCAGCACCCATAACATATTGGCCAAGAAAAAGAAGTTTTGAAATATGTTTGCAGTAATAGTACACCTGATCGCCGGATCATACATTCAAAAGTATGGATGAACAAATTGATATATTGAGCGAAAAGTATATCCTAACCGTCTTAAGCCTTCTTAAATCCATCGAACTAATGTGGCCATGAGGCTCTCCTTTAAAGATAAGTCCAACGCAGTGGGACGATCTATATTTGAAAGTCATCTCTATGGTGAAGATTAGAACATTAATAAACTGTTATTAGTTTCAATGGTGTTGAAATGAAATGTATGAAATCCACCATGTATGAAGTCGACAAATTGCGCACCACGTGTGCGCAATAACTGTTTCGCAAGACATAAGGTCACATTTCACATGACCTTCCAAGTTGATATTAGATATTATGAGTGAAAGACACATCCATGGTGAAGGAAAGTACATTGATAGACTGTAATTGGTTTCCACGATGATGTGAAATGCATTGTTCACGACGTATGGAGATGGAAATTGCGCACTACGTGAGCGTATTAACGGGTTCACAAGACATGAGGCAATATTACACATGACCTTCAAGTTTATCTGAGATATTATGAGTAAAAGTACTTTAATATACTCCATGGTGAAGAAAAGTACATTAATAGACAGTTATTGGTTTCAACGATGAAGTGAAAAGCATTGTCCACGGCGTATGGATATGGGAAATTGCGCATCACGTGAGCGTAACAACTGTTTCGCAAGACATGAGGTCACACTTCACATGACCTTCCTAGTGACTTACGTCCTGGCGGCCAAGGTTTGTCATTCGGTTGTCTAATCTTCGATTGTGTCTGATTGAATCTTTTATCATAATTGTGTTTTTATTTACCATCGGCTAGATAATCTTAGAGGTCGTGGTTGCTTTGCTTCTTCACCAGCTCTGTACTGGCTTAGCGGATGTTTCGTTAGGATATAAATGGCTCTGTTCATATGCTGTATTCAGTTTTCGATCGTTTATTTCTCGTAAATAATCTTTAGAGATTATCAAAATGACTCAAAATTACGGTGCAATAAAAATAATACCATTTTTACCTCTTAGGCCTTCCGTCACCTGACGTCAAAAAGTATTTATTTTACATAGTTGTATTTCGCCTTTGTAATTCTTAATATTTATAATGGAGACCTTTATTTGACTTTCATTACTCTTCAGGTCAACTTATCGCTAAGATAAACTTGGGTAACAAATTGAACACACTGGTAGTTATTTGTTGCAATATATTATGGATATTGGATTGATTTATCCACCTTTTTCAATAAATTATTTACCTTATTAAACGGAATAAAACAACTCAAGTTTATTACTCGCTGCTGTAAATGTTGAACCGTACAACTGCAAAGATGCGTATGTATTGTTGAACAACAATTTAATAGAAATTTTACTTAAAATATATATATATATATATATATGTATTTTTAAAGTAAAATTTCTATTAAATTGTTTTTATATATATATATATATAAATAAATAAATATATATATATATATATATAGTCGTAGCTTAAGTCGAATCGAATATAAATTCATACCCAATTTAATTTGTCATAAACATGTACGGAGTGTAAATTAATCACTCATTAAATTTACTGCTAACTGCGTCATATAACAAACTGGACATTAAGTACTCTTTGTACAGGTCTGAAAACTGCGACAGCGACTGGAAATTATCGCGTTAGGACAAGTTTTCAAGTGGCAATTACTCGAGGAGCTGTAAAATTGCCGGTAGTTGTGCTAACTCGATTGTAGGTAGTGGAATACTTCATTTAGCGTACAAAATGAGGCGCACAACGGACCAACGGATGACTCCAAGGTGATTTCCTGGATATGACGCGTTTTTGTAGCCATTATTTGGTTTTTTATGTGAATTCAATGTTAAAGTATCTCTTTTTTGGTTCGGAGTTTTGTAGCAAATTTGAAACATGTGAGTGAAATAATATGTAAATTTTGTCCAAAGTTTGGGACGGGTTGTACAAATACCACCTGTTAGACGATTTACACTTAAGGGGTGGGGGGTGAGTGGTCGGCATCGATACATACTAGTATATATCGATGGAGGTCGGCTATATTCAACATGACTGACTCTATTTATTTATTTTCCTTCAGACTAATGCTAAGCGGTTAAGCAGATAGTTAACCCTTTTTCATATAAAGTTATGCCTGATATGTACTATTGTGATTGTTTGGCGTATTGTAATTCTTTTAATTTAAATTTTTAATGCAGGAACATAGAATTTATGAAATTTCAACAATTTGTTGAAATGAAAACACCTGAAAATTAGACAAGGCAAAAATCAAACTATTCTATTTTGACAAATATTTATTCAAAGAAATACCAGTTGAGCTACTTTGGCTTGGTTGAAGAAATTATAACATTGGACATAGCCTATCAGACGAATTTTGTACCTTACTGGCCGAACATAAGGTTGGAAGTGAATAGAGTTTCCGATCACTCCAGTTACCCATTATAAGCCATAAAGCTGCGTGCCAAAATCCACGAAAAACCCATTGTCCGAGTAGTGAAACGTCTTGAGTGAAATGAATCTACTGATTACAGATGCACCTTTTGAGTATCTCAGCTGTAATCGAATCCTTACAATGATGGCGATTAAAATTATTTACAATGCTAATCCTATCCATTGCCCGGGCTGTCTGTCAATGGCAAATTAATTACCAAGTTTCATTTGTTACTTTTCCAAGTTGAAAGTTTGTCCTTAAGGATATTCATAGTTTCACCTCTTGTTAATGTAAACAGTAAATTGATATTCATGACAACGAAATAATAATGTACTATCACTATTCTGTTAGAACGTGACACGTGTGTCTAATTGTCGTTTTACTAAATTTTGTTGAAAATACATTACGAAAGTACATACTTAAACAATTAAATGTTTTAGTGTTTAAAAATCTAAACACATAAAACAGTCTAAAAAATATCTTCTCCGCTCAGAAGGGAACAATCGTACACGAACTCTCAAAATGAACTGAAACGATGAGCAAATAGTTTTAAACTACCCAAAGTGAAAACGTGTATACAGTAAATACTATGAAGCGAGTAAGACATTATTTTGTTTAGCCCTTTCGATCCGTAGTAAATGTCTTGTGCATTATTGTTATATGTTAATTGTCATGAAATTATAGACTGTGTACCTTTAGCCGTAAGTCATTAAGGGTGAAATATAGTTAAATAATTATATGCATAAACAGTTGTAGCTATGAATGGTCTAAGAACTCTTATCTATAAAATGACGCACTCTAAATATAATGGATGACCTCTCCATGCCTTATCGATTGTAAATTCATATAAATTACATAGCAACAACTATACTATCTAGATATTATACAGGAAAGTGTTGTCATAAACGGCAATTGGAAATTCTTACCAAAAACTGATTTAAGTCAGTGATAAGATTTATCTTGTTAAGCTACATTTTAGTTGACTCGTATGTTTGTAACCTTTGATGAGAAAAGAAGAAGAAGAAGAAGAAAAAACAAGCGAGGAAGTAATAAAAAACAGTGCCTAAATTGACTCGTGAAGTTATTTGTAGGAAAATACTTTCTATTCAAGTTTTGAAAATCATTTTACAAGTTAATTCAACTTAACAAAACGGGAACAATATAGGTTTGATGGTTCTATTCCAAACGATTCTTTCACACGATGATAAATCTGTATCTATTGAACTTTATTTTATTATATGTATCATTAATTGTTGGTCGTAAGATCTAGGTGAATATGAGTTACGTAGGCTATAAATGAAATAGTGTAGTCTTCGTTACTGGTTGAAAAGGGCCAAAGGCAACTAGGAAACTTACAACTCCAAGTTAAATACCAATAGTCTTATTTTGCCCACAGAAATGCATGTACTTATTTCTCTCTACTGGACACATCCGAACCAGGCAAATTTACATTTTCAGTAGCGTCCAAGCCGATAACAACCGCTAACCGCTGAGTGAACTTGATACACTATCATAACACAAGCAAGTAGCTGGATTACAGCAGTATGCCACAGTACTGGTTTAAACCACAGAGGAAAAAAACAGAGGTCGCTCTCTTATGATGACGTCGAATGCCTCAGTGGCAGTTATATGTAAATTACAAAACGTACGTCTTTATACATCTGTAGTAATAATTACTTCATTTATCCTTGTGTATTTTTAGGAAAATGAGGGAGGGGAATGACAACGGTGCTGGCCCTGCCATCCGCACCGCACGGTGAACTGGAGAACTTACTACTCGACACCTATTCAGCGCACTATTGGATGCGACCTCTGTTTCTTTCTTCTCTCTGTTTAAACTTGAACCCCCAATCACCATAGCTAAAATCTTCGCCAAATTTTCAAGCTCTCCTGCGAAATTATACGTGATCATCCAGCGTAAAACGGTTTTTTTTCTTGTACACAAATATCTGCGTCGTAATGTGTGAACTAATATTGTTAGTTTGTGAAACGGATGAAAGGTTCCAACTCAAATATTCATTCTCCATCTGTTATGAACAATAGTAAGGAAATTCAAACAGAAAATGCACCGCTGAAGTTGTGTGTGAATGAGAAAGCATTGCGGGAAGGATGCATTGTTGTGCCCGTGGAACAAAAGTCAAAGTGGCTGTCTCTCGAGTAGCCGCCCCCAACAACACCCACCACCCGAGAGACGAACACTTTTGTTCACTTAAGTGCCGCCTCACCACTCTTCACAACGTATGTCCTCATTTATTCAGTAGTTTCTGCACAAGTATTCTTTACTTTACTATTTATAATTACTGTAGATATTTTTCACTTGACTAATTTAAGTGAGATGGCAGTCGACAGATAAATGAACATTTTCTACGAATTCATAAATTATAAGGCTCGTGAGAGGAAAGGGGTTCAGCTAAATAGATACAACTGTTGGTATCAGAAACCCCTAATAGTTATGCCATTAGCTTTGCACAAGTTTAGCTGCAAAAATATGGTCAAAAGAATTTTATTTGTAATCGTGTACACGTATTTTTCAGGGGGTGTCCAATTGCACTGGCGGTCAGAGATTAGGTCTAATTACTACGTCCAGTTGCACCGGGCCATTGTCAGTTAAAATCGACTTAATGTAGTCAATTATTTATTTATTCATTTTTATAACAAATTTATCCCAAGAAAACTTTTCAGTTTGAAAGCACAAATATATGGACAGATTGATTTCTACGATGAGTTTGTCAAGCTTCCATTACATTTTTACTTCCAATAATATTTTACTTTCATTACAAAAATTAACATTCTTATGTAGTGCAATAGCCTACCATACAGAAAACATTATTTTTACGTAACGTATTAGTAGTTGTAGTTTATTATTGTTCTGAGGTAACAAAGTGTTTAGAAAATCACTTTGAAGACTTAATTTTATTATTTTTGAAAGTCTTGAATTTCTACTTATGTCAGTTCATGTGCTTTAAAATATATCGTGGACATTGTACAATGGACGTCTTTATTTAATTTATTAGCGTGCTAAACTAGACAGATTACGTTTTTCTATGGCGTCAAAATAATCTTAATATTGTTCTGAAATTTCGAAAAAAAAGTTGAACTCAATCTATGGCAATAACTTTGTATTCATGTTCATATTGAAAAAAATGTTTTATTATGTTGTATTCTACTATTTTCATTTAATAAAACCATTATTTGACAGTATATTTTACATTTATTTAGAATTTTGAAAGTTGCTAAATAATTAGGGCCTAAACTTTGTCTTATATTATAGGGTCAGTTAAAGTGATAATTATTATACTTGAGATTATTATGATAAACAATAGCAATAATAGTGTAACTTAAAGGCCTAAGTTATCGACGTGTCTACTAGGGAAAGTGAAAATCTGCAGTGAGCCTCTCTTATAAGAACTACATACGGCTAAGTTTGGCAATCCTTATAAAAAACAATCTTTGTTTTAGAAAGTTTCACTATTGAATTTAAACATTGTTCACACTTAACTCTCAGTGAATTATACTTTACTATCGGAAACCATCATGTATACCAAACATACATCAGTATGTGATATTGTTTCATATAAGTGAACTTTTTGTTGAATTTGTCTGTTATAATTATATCCCGGAATGGAAGTGTGTCTAAGCGTTCTACCTGAAGAGACCCAGATTTAACCGCCGGTGCAACTTGACATCAGCCATTTTTCAGTATTTTAGCAAACGCCTTTTTATTTGATGTCATACAACACAAATTTATACAATATAAGTCCAAAAAGTACATATGTGATGGATCGATTTGGTAAACCACGTTCAACACACCAGAGAGACTCACAAAAGAATGGTTACTACCATGAATTGACCAACATCGGACATTTGTATTGTCTGGACACATCTTTGTTGACAATAACATTCCGTCCGCTGTCATCTTCTATCATAAATCGATCTGATAATGGATAAACAATTGGCATAGCCTACTGACCGTAATTGACTGTTACGGACGAGTGATTGTCTAAATCTTGACTATTAGTATAGTGAAGAGGAAACTTGATTAAATTAGCACATTTCAATGGTAATTCAGTCCCAGTTATTTTTACTATTAACAACATGCAACCTCGTATAATATGTGTTTAATTACATATTGCAAAGTATTCATAATATGTGTATCTATCTAAATCAAGGTATGTGCCCATTGTATGTATAATAACGAAATCAGTAAGACTATAGGTACAATATCCACACTTATCGTCCTCCCACTCATATCACACCAGGTAACGACGACTGTGTGTAACTCTCCTTCCCACTCCACAATCAAACACGAACAATGATGGTCCTCCCCTTACGTTAAACTAAGTCACGACGACAGGATGTAACTCTCCTTCCCACTCCACAATCAAACACGAACATTGATGGTCCTCCCCTTACGTTAAACTAAGACACGACGACAGAATGTAACTCTCCTTCACACTCCACAATCAAACACGAACATTGATGGTCCTCCCCTTACGTTAAACTAAGTCACGACGACAGGATGTAACTCTCCTTCCCACTCCAAAATCAAACATGAACATTGATGGTCCTCCCCTTACGTTAAACTTAGTCACGACGACAGGATGTAACTCTCCTTCCCACTCCAAAATCAAACACGAACATTGATGGTCCTCCCCTTACGTTAAACTAAGTCACGACGACAGGATGTAACTCTCCTTCCCACTCCATAATCAAACATGAACATTGATGGTCCTCCCCTTACTATAAACTAAGTCATGACGACAGGATGTAACTCTCCTTCTTACTCCATAACCAAACACGAACATTGATGGTCCTCCCCTTACGTTAAACTAAGTCACGACGACAGGATGTAACTCTCCTTCCCACTCCAAAATCAAACATGAACATTGATGGTCCTCTCCTTACGTTAAACTAAGTCACGACGACAGGATGTAACTCTCCTTCCCACTCCACAATCAAACATGAACATTGATGGTCCTCCCCTTGCGTTAAACTAAGTCACGACGACAGGATGTAAGTCTCCTTCCCACTCCACAATCAAACACGAACATTGATGGTCCTCCCCTTGCGTTAAACTAAGTCACGATGACAGGATGTAAGTCTCCTTCCCACTCCAGAATCAAACACGAACATTGATGGTCCTCCCCTTACTTTAAACTAAGTCACGACGACATGATGTAAGTCTCCTTCCCACTCCAGAATCAAACACGAACATTGATGGTCTCCCCTTACTTTAAACTAAGTAACGACGACAGGATGTGTCTCCTTCCCACTCCAGAATCAAACACGAACATTGATGGTCCTCCCCTTACTTTAAACTAAGTCACGACGACAGGATGTAAGTCTCCTTCCCACTCCAATATCAAACACGAACATTGATGGTCCTCCCCTTACTTTAAACTAAGTCACGACGACAGGATGTAAGTCTCCTTCCCACTCCAGAATCAAACACGAACATTGATGGTCCTCCCCTTACGTTAAACTAAGTCACGACGACAGGATGTAAGTCTCCTTCCCACTCCAGAATCAAACATGAACATTGATGGTCCTCCCCTTACTTTAAACTAAGTCACGACGACAGGATGTAAGTCTCCTTCCCTCTCCAGAATCAAACACGAACATTGATGGTCCTCCCCTTACTTTAAACTAGGTCATGACAGGATGTAAGTCTCCTTCCCACTCCACAATCAAACACGAACATTGATGGTCCTCCCCTTACGTTAAACTAAGTCACGACGACAGGATGTAACTCTCCTTCCCACTCCACAATCAAACACGAACATTGATGGTCCCCCATTACATTAAATTAGGTCACGACGACAAGATGTAACTCTCCTTCCCACTCCAGAATCAAACACGAACATTGATGGTCCTCCCCTTACTTTAAACTAGGTCAGGACAGGATGTAACTCTCCTTCTCACTCCATAATCAAACACGAACATTGATGGTCCTCCCCTTACTTTAAACTAGGTCACGACGACAGGATGTAACTCTCCTTCTCACTCCATAACCAAACACGAACATTGATGGTCCTCCCCTTACTTTAAACTAAGTCACGACGACAGGATGTAACTCTCCTTCTCACTCCATAACCAAACACGAACATTGATGGTCCTCCCTTACTTTAAACTAGGTCACGACGACAGGATGTAAGTCTCCTTCCCACTCCACAATCAAACACGAACATTGATGGTCCTACCCTTACTTTAAACTAGGTCACGACGACAGGATGTAACTTTCCTTCCCACTCCATAATCAAACACGAACATTGATGGTCCTCCCCTTACTTTAAACTAAGTCACGATGACAGGATGTAAGTCTCCTTCCCACTCCACAATCAAACACGAACATTGATGGTCCTCCCCTTACTTTAAACTAAGTCACGACGACATGATGTAAGTCTCCTTCCCACTCCAGAATCAAACACGAACATTGATGGTCCTCCCCTTACTTTAAACTAAGTCACGACGACAGGATGTAAGTCTCCTTCCCACTCCATAATCCAACACGAACATTGATGGTCCTACCCTTACTTTAAACTAGGTCACGACGACAGGATGTAACTCTCCTTCTCACTCCATAACCAAACACGAACATTAATGGTCCTACCCTTACTTTAAACTAAGTCACGACGACAGAATGTAAGTCTCCTTCCCACTCCATAATCAAACACGAACATTGATGGTCCTCCCCTTACTTTAAACTAAGTCACGACGACAGGATGTAAGACTCCTTCCCACTCCATAATCAAATACGAACATTGATGGTCCTCCCCTTACTTTAAACTAAGTCATGACGACAGGATGTAAGTCTCCTTCCCACTCCATAATCAAACACGAACATTGATGGTCCTCCCCTTACTTTAAACTAAGTCATGACGACAGGATGTAACTCTCCTTCTTACTCCATAACCAAACACGAACATTCATGTCCTCCCCTTTAAACTAAGTCACGACGACAGGATGTAAGTCTCCTTCCCACTCCATAATCAAACACGAACATTGATGGTCCTACCCTTACTTTAAACTAGGTCACGACGACAGGATGTAACTTTCCTTCCCACTCCATAATCAAACACGAACAATGATGGTCCTACCCTTACTTTAAACTAAGTCACGACGACAGGATGTAAGTCTCCTTCCCACTCCATAATCAAACACGAACATTGATGGTCCTCCCCTTACTTTAAACTAAGTCACGACGACAGGATGTAAGTCTCCTTCCCACTCCATAATCAAACACGAACATTGATGGTCCTCCCCTTACTATAAACTAAGTCATGACGACAGGATGTAACTCTCCTTCTCACTCCATAACCAAACACGAACATTGATGGTCCTCCCCTTACTTTAAAGTAAGTCACGACGACAGGATGTAAGTCTCCTTCCCACTCCACAATCAAACACGAACATTGATGGTCCTCCCCTTACGTTAAACTAGTTTACGACGACAGGATGTAAGTCTCCTTCTCACTCCAAAATCAAACAGGAACATTGATGGTCCTCCCACTTTCCTCAACATTGGATCACGACGACTGAATGAATCAACACTGTCTTCATTCAACTCTCTACTCTTTAGCAAACCCTCTCACTCCATAATCAATCACGAACACTGATGGTCCTCCACTTACTTTAAACTAGGTCACGACGACAGGATGTAACTCTCCTCACTCCACAATCAAACACGAACATTGATGGTCCTCCCCTTACTTTAAACTAGGTCATGACGACATGATGTAACTCTCCTTCTCACTCTACAATCAAACACGAACATTGATGGTCCTCCCACTTTCCTCAACACTGTATCACGACGACTGAATGTATCAATACTCTCTTCATTCAACTCTCTTCTCTTTAACAAACACTCTCACTCCATAATCAAACACGAACATTGATGGTCCTCCCCTTTCCTCACCACACTAGGTCATGACGATTGGATGTAACTCTCCCCCCTCCCACTGTATAATCAAAAACCCAATAGTTTAGGAGCTCTCCCATACGTTAATGAGTTTTCGCCTCCTTTATATTGGACGATATTTATGAATAACTTTGAACTTCCCTTTAACAAGGAGGTTAAATACCTTGGATTAATTTTTGACGATAATATCTCATGGAAATCACATATCAATAGCCTATGTTCCAAACTGTCATCACAGTTGTTTCTTCTCAGAAAATCCGCAAATTACAAAAACGTATTTATTACCAGATTAATATATACATCTCTAATAGAATCACGGCTAAGATATGGAATTGTTTTGTGGGGCTCTACTTCTCGTTCAAACTTTTTAAGAACCTTCCGCATACAAAAAAGGGCTATCCGAATTATGGCCGGAATAAATAAAAGAACGTCATGCAGATATTATTTTAAATCTTTGAACATTTTAACCTTGCCATCAATCTATATTTATGAAACTCTTACTTATTATAAATTTAAATTTTCAAACATTGTAATGGGCTCAGATATACATAATTATGACACCAGGCAAAAGAACCAACATAGACAGACCACGCACAAATTAGAAATTACTACCTGGCTTCCACAAAACATAGGTCCAAAATTGTTTAATAAATTGCTCGATGTAATTAAACAAGAAGGCACACAGACAAAATTCAAAACTCTACTACATCAATTTTTATTGGAAAGAGCTTGTTACTCTATTACTGAATTTTTAAATACTTAATTAGTTTATAAATGGATTTATACTTGGTTATATATTTTATTTTTATTATTTAGTTAAGCAAGTGTTTTTATTTGATTGAATATGCTATTTTATGTTAATACTGAACAACTAATGTAATTAAATATTATTAATGTAAAATATGCTAATTTGACGTTTGTTATACAATGTTACTAATTGTCAACAACAAATAAAATGATTTGATTTGATTTGATTTGATCTATTGCTAACATTTAAGATAATATACTATGTTCAGTGCAACAGTTTATTTCCGTTTATAATAAATTTAAAATTGTAAATTTTGTTTGGTCGATAAACAAATGAAAATTGTTAATTACTTGAATTAATTAATCTTAAACTTGGTTTTGAGATTATTTTAGTGACTATGAATATGTAGATAATGTATTATTTTTGCCGCCATCTGAAAATATACTAAAGAATTTAGTAGGATCTTATTTTAAAATATTTTTATATCTCAATTGCCTATGCACTGAATTTTTAAATGGGAAGGTGTTGTTTGTCTCATGTACGAAACTAGGCTGACAATTTGGCAGGACGAGGTGTCTCTGAGGACCCGTGAACTGCGAGGGACACAAATCAGCCTCCAACTTGGCTTGAAGAACGCTGGATCCGACCCAGCTGAACTTCCCAATTTGCCGTCTGTGAGTGAGTCAAAAGTTCGCGTCCATTCGTTGAGATGTTTTCAACGCTGTTATTCGTTAACTTGAAAGCAAGCAAACATTTCATCTCTTTTCACCAACTTTGATTTTTATCGCCTGTCTACAAAAGTATTTGATACGAGTTCCTTTCGAGATACGTAACCACCACTGAATACCGTAAGGTAGACTCAGATATTTGTGTCAAATGCCAATAAATATCACCCATACTATGGGGTTATAAAGAAGTGTGGACGTAGGGCTGGTGGGAGATTCAACAAAAAAAAAAGGTTTTTTTTTATTGCTTCAATGTTAAATGGTATTAATAAATGCAAATTGATCACTAACAAATAAATATGTTTGAAGATTGTTAAGTGTTCGAATAAGGCTTTTACAAATTGTTTGGTCTAGGCTCGTTAAGACAATAATTGTAACTTTCTACGAAATTATTAGTGGTGTCATCCTTGATCTTCCTACGATATCATTTACATGTGGGGGGGGGGGGTGTGCATTTGTTACACTTAAAACATGGTATGTTTTGGAAAAGTCAAAGATAATGCCTGGAGATAAACATTGTTAATGATATAGGCCCTAGATACTTAAAAACAAATGATTGGTCATAACATGAGCCTCTACGTTTTTTTTGCTGAACATGTTTTCCGTAGTATACAATGAATTACGATTAAGAAACAAGATTGAATATTTAGTGGAAACCCTGAAAAATTACGAAAATAAAGGAAACGGAAAAATTACTTTTGTTGAATTATGGCATTGTGGACATTCAAATTGCGCAAAATTTCGTCTGGATCACGAACATAACAAGGTCCGAATCACAAACTTAATCGTCCCATTGTTAAGCGTATATGTGCCGATGTAGATAAGGTTATCATTTATTAAATTTAGTCGGCGTTTGTTAGGTTTGAAAACCCCTTTGCCATATTCGTGATCAGAACGAAATACTGCATACTTTGAGTACCTACTATCAACGGAAAAACGAACGGTTTTTTACGCAGAACGCTTGTTTGTCTTCGCCATATTGTTGACAGTAAGTCATGAACGTTTCAAAACAAAATCTTAAGTAATTAAGCTGGTATGCGTGTTCTAATGGAAGCCTAAACATTAGCACCACTAGCTGTCTGCACTCTTAATTTATTTTGCATTATGAATGAATGTTTCCTGTTTTCTATTTAATCAAATGTAGATACAAAGTTATAACAATTTATCTATAGATAAGTTGATCTAATCAGAAATCAATTAAAAAAAAGATATTGACGTCAAAAGACTTTTCAAGTTTTTGACGGAAGAGGACGTTACATTTATTGAAAACATGATAAATTCGTAAAATAGGTAATATGTAGCTATCAAATATATAATTTAAATATGTAAGCTAATAAAGCTTATATGTACTACGATTTGAAGCCTTTCTTTTATGTTCTGGTTTTCCAAATAGTTTTTTTATAAAAAGGGCACATATCTGCCCATTTATTTACTTTAATTTTTTTGTTTTTAAAAATTATCTAAGGGTAAAAATGAAACACAATAATTCTATTCTATCATTATTGCAATAGTGTTAAGTTTATTAATGAGAAAATTACTTTTTACACAAAAGTAAACATCAAACTCAAATTTATCAAAACACACGTTATGCTTATGTGCCCTTTTTTGACCTCAATTTAGAGGCGCAAAAAACTCAAACCCTGGGTAATCGTCACGGCGTGACATCAGGCGGTTTGTGGTGTGGAGAAAATTGATGCTGACGTGACCACGTTGAGTCCATCCTCTCTAATCAATTTTTACAATCCACTTAATTCCGCATTAAAAACACAGCTGGTTACGTTAGCTCCAGTTTAACGAGGTTACCGGTTTAGATAGTGAGTCAGCTCCGATTAATCAAAATTCTTTTAAGAAATTAAAAAAATTAGTTTCTCCTATATGAATTAGCATAGCATATTGTGATCGTCCAAAAGACATTTTTTACAAGTTGGTCTAAAAATCCGTTTTATGGTCCCTTGAATCAAAAAAGTGTTTTTTCGACAACAAACTGTTGGTATCTGTCCGTATGTGTGTCTGTGTATTTGTATTTGCAGTTCGTTGCATACGAAACGGATGGATACATTTGTTTGAAATTTGGTATGTAAGTGTTTTTAGCCAATATCTGCAGATTATTTTTTCACTTTTTTGAAATTTTAGCTTTTTTATTTTTATTAGCAAAAACATACAAAAATAGAATTTTCTCTAAAACGGCTTTAACGATTTTGATTACATTTTCAGTAAATATGTTAATTACAATTTAAAATATTTTAGTAAACTTGACTAGTTTTTGAGCTTACATATTATTACTGATTCATAAAACTCTTGACTTTAAATTTGTTGAAATAAATTGGCTGTCAAAACTAAATGCACGATGTTGTTGGCCCTTCCGATCACTCTTCATCAAAGTTCGACTTGTAGAGAACTTCATTAAATTATACAGGGATAGTAAATTAAGTGTAAGAGAGTACTTAACGGTCTTAAATTTGCCTTGATAAATAAATCATTTTTCGTTTATTTAATTTTAGAAATTCCACTACGTTGGTGTCAATAGTGTTTTACCTGTTAGTTAGCTTAAAAACACAGAAAGAAAGTTGTCGCACTTACTCTTGCTATAATAACTTGATTTGTTATTATAGTCGGTTTAGGAGTTTAAAATTATCACATCTGACAAAACAATGTACCGATGATGGGTTATTTACAGCTTAGGATAGTGTGTTGAATACATCGAGAGAATAGTTGATTCTAAAGGATGAACCAATAAGAACGCTGGATTTAGATTGTGAACAAATAATTTATTTCCACTCTAAATTAACAAAATAACATATAAACAATAAAGTTTCCTGGCTCATTCCCACTTACTTTTGAAATACTATGCACTTTAAGTGTCCCCTGTAGCATGTTGGAAAGTCAAACCGTTTCAACAGTTTTATATCACGTATACGTACTCTGGCGACTATACAGTATAGTGCGTAGGGATGGCAAATATTAAGAAATATCAATGTATCGAATTATCGATACATCGTAAACCATATATCGATATAACGATAATTTCGATAAAAATATCGATATATCGGGTAACCGATATATCAGATTGTAATTATTTATCTGTTTAAAATTATGCATCTACTCTCATATCATGACCAAAAATACACTCATATTTTGCAGTCACTATTTAGAATATCCTTCTGAATTTAAAAACTAAATACATTTATCTACACTAAACAAATTGTGGTCTGTAGGGTTGACTGTAAACAATTTAGTATAAGAATAGTTATACCTTTAATTACTATGCTAATTATAAAAGGATAACGTTATTATTTTTGTTTGTCACATTTAAAAATGCCATTCGACGACTTACAAACACTAAAAGTGCAACAAATTAATTCAATAAACCTACTTGCAATACTTTTCAGGTAAACCATTTGAAAATAAAAGTTAGGAAATGAATTTTCCACGTAACGTCATGCAAAACTAAATAAAGTTACTTTATTATTTCAATTCATGTTTTGTACGTATAAGAGGCAATTTAAATGTGTATTTTTACAAGTTGTGATGATTTTGTATAGAAAGAGAATAACGTCATTATTTATTGATGTGATATATCGAACCAATATATCGATATGCCGATATTATCGAAATGAAATATCCGTACTAATACATCGATATACCGAAGCAGATTTATCGATGTTTTTCGATATATCGATACATTGTTGCCATCTTTACTGTTCGACGAGTTTCCTCCTCGATGCCTTGAATTATCCACAGACTAATGGTGCATACAAGTCACTTCAAATATCTTTATAGGAAGTTTGTCATATCCCACTGAAGATCTCAAAGAGCTTCCACGTCGTATTGATAGTGACATTCAGCCACAAGATCTTGTAGAAGCGATAGAACTCTTTGTCAAAACAGTTAGCGTTTGCCTTCAGGTAACCTGTCATAAGGATTCTAGTGGGCATTTCACACATAGTATTTCATGAGTAAGCAGGAAATAATGTATTTTAAAATTTGTATGTTACTAGCCAACAGCCCTTGCTTCGTTACGAGGTGGTTGTCTACGCTCGCTTACTCTTCCATTCGTGGTTATATCTAAACCGTCATATCAATATAAAACCTCAACCTGCTGCCATCCTTCTTAATAGCAACGTTTTGCTGTCTAAAAAAGCGTGTAATTCTACTTTAGAGAGGTGCAAAGTAGTGCAATCGTATCAGAGTTAGTAGAAAATATCTTTAAAATTCCACAGTGAAAACCAATTTAGCTGAGCTTCTTTGATAGGTTTATGTTTTTCGTATCAGCTGTAATACGAATAATAAATTATGAGTTTAAATTGATGCTTATGTTAATCTTATAGGGGCTGTTTCTACCCCATAGGAATAGAGTTCTGAGAAATCCTTTCTTGACGGGTCTCTATGATAAAAAAGCTAGCTTCCCTCCAGATTTCTTCAAAATCTGTCCTATGGTTCCGGAGATTTCTTGTAGAGTTTGTACATAGTTTTTGGATTTTATACATTAGGATTTTGTTGATCTATATAAGGCAAAGCCCTGATTCAATCACTCACTAATATCACTTACTCATTCATCACAAACTCTCCAACTTTCCATGTAGTTAGAGAGCTGAAATGTTGAACACTTTCTTTAGGTCTTAAATAGGACAACTAGAGTAGTTTCATTTTTATAAAGTACTCCCAAGGAGTATAAACCGCCCCTAAAAACCCATACAACCATACAAGCACGGTGTTACTGACCCACCCCACCCATACAAGCACAGTGGTACTGGCCCACCCCACCCATACAAGCACGGAGTTACTGACTCACTCACCCAACCATACAAGCACGGTGTTACTGACCCACCCCACCCATACAAGCACAGTGGTACTGGCCCACCCCACCCATAGAAGCACGGAGTTACTGACTCACCCACCCAACCATACAAGCACGGTGTTACTGACCCACCCCACCCATACAAGCACAGTGGTACTGGCCCACCCCACCCATACAAGCACGGAGTTACTGACTCACCCACCCAACCATACAAGCATGGTGTTACTGACCCACCCCACCCATACAAGCACAGTGGTACTGGCCCACACACCCACCGATACAAGCACGGTGTTACTGACTCACCCACCGAACCATACAAGCACGGTGTTACTGACTCACCCACCCAACCATACAAGCATGGTGGTACTTGTGGCTTTTATATATATATATATAAGCCAAATACCACTCACTCACTCACTGCCTGATCACGAAATTTCAAAAAGCACTGAACGGATTTACAACAAATTGTAAAGGAAGCTTTAGTATCGATGAGATCCAATAAGAAAAGATTTTTCGAAATTCCATTTATAAGGGGTACAAACAGCCCCTCAACATTTCCTTTTTTTCCATAAGAATAACATTGGGTTGATTTTAATAAATTAGTAACATATGTTTAGTAAATAAATAAACATGTTTATTTTTTATATTTGACATTACCCTATAGATGCATTAAGAGTTTAATTATAATTAAGCTGCTAAACAAAAATAAATGAAATAAACACATTTGAAATAGGCTAAGTAATACCCTGTGCTAATAAATAGGTAGCAACGCAAGTAATGTAAGTGAATTACTGTAAAAGAATTTAATACTGTGACTTTACGTTATACATTTAATATACTATTATTTTTAGTCAAAGCCACATGCCGAGGCCGAAGGCTGAGGTATATCGAGCGCAGTGAGAGTCGGGGTTGGCACGTGAAGCATGCAGGGGTGTCCCCTAGTGAATCTATAAATAAATGATCCCTATCCGTCACACGATAGAGAGTAGCTACGTGAGTAAAACATGCCAGAGTAGTGTTAGCAGGTGTGTAATAAATTAGTTGGTATTGATTGAATAAAGCTGACAGACACTGATGTATGAGGATCCGATGGTCCACGAGCAACCTGTCCTCAACACTGAGTACGTTGTTGACTTTTAATAAATTAATTACCATACAGGTTGTTTACTTAACATTTATGAGTCACTTAAATCGTTTATTAATAAATTATTACTTCACTGAAGGGTGTAAATGTTTGCAGTTTTTGAAGTCTCGTGGGAAAAACAACGACAGCGCACTGTATTAATCGTATTGTTGTATTCATACATGACATTCAGTACCTTAGTTAATAATGAGGCACTCTATTTTTTTTTTTTTTTTTTTTTTTTTTTAGCTTTGCTTGTAATTTTATCCAGGTGTTTAAGAAAGCTGAGGGATAGTGTTGGTAAATTAAAAAGAAAAGTTTTAAGTGCTTTAAAAAACTTAGCCTACACAACGTTTTGACAGGTATAAAACTCTTTTCGTCTTCAGGTGCTACTTACACTACCTGATTGTACATCTAAAAATATTTTTCTCCCGTTAACTAACCCATATCAATGTGGAAAACCCTTAAACAACTACATGATTATAGACTACGATAGATTGCTAAGAAAGTCATTAAAATACACAAAATTATTAAAAATATACAATGCAAAGAACCAAATATGAACACGTTATCAATCAGTAATATACACAAAATATCATTAAAAAGTAAAAATATTCAACTTAACCAGCAGCGAATAGAACTTTACAGGGTGCGGGGACAAGGAACCACGAACCTCCACACTCACAGTTGGTACCACGAACCTCCACACTCACAGTTGAAACTCACCACGAACGTCAAAGACGATTACGAGTCCACGGAATGAACAGAAATCAACAATTGCCGTAAAAAATTACAATTGGTGTATTCTCGTATTGTTAAAAACAATTTAAAAGGCTAATTTTGGCGCGTCTGTTCCGTGCTACATGGTAAACAACCAGTCGGACTACCGACAAGTCCATATTACTCAATGAAACAGGCTCCCAATGAACATTGTCGTGATGTATGTTAAACATAGTTAAATACAATGTAGGCTATAGTAACACCATTGGTTACTATCTACAATTTACGGATTATGTTGAAAATACATTCTAATATATAATACGCGAAACCGTTTTTTGTCCACGCAATTCCTCCCTAATTTTTGACCAATTTAAACGGTTCAGGTGTCAAAAAATTTGTCTCTATTCGTAGTTGTACAATAAGGTCTTAATTCTTACGTATTTTCAACTTGAAGAGTATGGGAAGCCATCAAAATACGTTTTTCGCCTATAAAAAATATTATGAAGAGAGATTTAAATGAATCGAAAAGTAACAGCTATTCAAATGTAGATAGTGATTTCCAAAAAGTTTTAACAGCTGTTGGAAAATAATGGTGTTTGTAATATTGAGGAGGATAGATCTTTCATAATGTTAAATCAGGGATGGTTCTAAGTATGTTTTTATTCACATTCGATTGTAGGGCTCCACTCTATTGGACTTGAAGGTGTCAATGGTAATCTGATGCAGTCGTTTTATTCATTTAGTAATCTTCAGTTGTTAAACAAAAACAAATAAAATTAACACGTTTGAAATAGCCTAAGTTATATCATTGGTTGTTTGTACTAATAAGTAAGTAGCAACGCAAGTACTGTAAATAAATGTAATATTGTGATTTTACGTTTTACAGTTAACTTACTACTATTTTTAGTCAAAATTCATAAGCCGAGGACGAAGCGCGAGGTGTGACAAGCGCAGCGAGTGACGGGGTAGGCAACCGAAGTGTGCTGGAGTCTCTCCTAGTGTATATGTAATATTTGAACACCAAACTTTCAGTGATGTTTTCGTGGGAAATTGGTCCTTTTTAAAGTAAAATAGTCAATATTACCAAGTACAATTACATAGGTGGAAAAGAGCACTATAACTAATTGGTCGAATCGATAACCGGTGAGTCGACTGAACGTCAATTTAGACGTCACAATTTGGACGGAATCTCATAATTTATGTAGCAACGCCATTATGCACGTAAGTATGAATTAACAAACAACGTCTGTACGTAAGAACGGACACAACAACGTGAGTAGGTATGAATTTACATACGTTAGAATTTAGTAAATGTACGTAGTATATAGTGAGACGTACGTAAATATGGATTAACATATAGCACTTTTCCTCATTATCTCATTCTAAATACCGTAGTACTTAGGCTTACGGATTAACAATGTAAGTATTGAATGATTGACAAGAACTTATTCATTACGTTCCAAATACTGGATGTTGTATGTACATATTGACCATACTACAACGTACGCAAGTCCGTGTAATCCAAATTACTGTACTTCAAAAATATTTGAAATTTGTTGTACTTCAAAATAGAAATGGCGTTCATATCCTACGTATTAAAACAATCAAGTAATGATCGTGTCAATCAAAATTATCTTTTCAATAAAAAATTCCATCAACATCGGTCAAGTAATAACTTCAAAAAGTGAGCGAACTAGATGTTTTTGTCATACACGGTGTCAAAGTTACAATGTTATCCTTATGGAGGTTAACCTTAATTGACCAATTGGCGGCATAGACAAATGTTAAATGGTCCGAATAATTTGTTAGGTTAAAAATATATAGCAGTACAGTAAAATATCAAGTTAATTAAAAAAGAGCGAATACGCGTCTGTCTGTGCGTATGTTACGTTAAATAAAATGAAAACATTTGAAATAGGCTTAGTAATAACATTGGTTGTTTATAATTATTATACTATAAATTGATTGAAAATCAAGTGCAGTGAGTGAGCTACTGTAAATGAATTAAAATAATATGATTTTACTTAATACAGTTTAGCTACCAATATTTGAAATAAAAAGTTACATGCCGAGGCCGAAGGCCAAAGCGTCACGAGCGCAGTGAGTGACAGGGTTGGCACGCGAAGCGTTTAAGAGTGTTTCCCTAATTAGATTTATACTCTAATCCTCTTCAATATTTATCTATATAATATGGATATATCTGGAAATGGTTTCTGTTGTTACTATGGTTACAATGTAATTATTTGCCATCGATTATAAGTTTAAAAAAACATTGCTTTGTGTTTGTGTTTTTATTGTTTTTTAAGGCTTTATTGTTAAACTATTGCCTATTTCGTATTGTGAGAGAAAGGGTATTTATTTAAGGAGATTTTTATAATACCCTTAGCCGCTTTTTCTCTCCCCCAAAGATGAATTATAGAGCTTAACGAGTAATTCATCTCATGATTTCCACAGCTGTTCTTCAATGCGCCTCGGAAGTTTTTTTATGATTTATCTGCAAAATCCCGTTCTTCTCATCTTAGTTCATCCATGTTTGATTTTCATCAAGTGTTTTCCATATAGCAGATTTTGAACTTGATTTAGATCGAAGAGTCTGTGTATACTCATCGAGTTGTTACTTTAGTTCGATGTCGATTTCCGAGTCACATCACATAATACAGGGTCCAGTAAATATGGTGGGTATTATATTTTCACTACACTACTATGAGTTCAGCTGTTTTCGTTATGTGTTTACAACCTGCCAAACATCATATTTTCAACAGCTGTCTATTGTTTACTACCGAAAGTAACATTGTTTACAACCGAAAATTTTCCACAGTCAACAACACCTGTTTTTAAAACATGTTTCTAATTTAATTAACAGTTAACATTCCAAAAATGAGTTTTTATTATGTAGTGTAGTGAAAATTATCGTTCAAAACTCGAGTGAAAGTGTTTTGTATGTTCTCGACCATTTGAAGAGATCGACAAGTCTCGCACTTCAAACATATGGTCTCGAACATGCAAAACCCCACTTTCCACTCTTGTTATGAAATATACTATTTTGAACCGTTGCTGACTAAGCATTTAAATTTAACATGTCAATGCCACACAAAACAATGTATTGTTTAAAGCAACTGTAAATGTTTTCATCACATTTGGAGGATGGCCGACTAGAAATCAGAAGAAAATCTTGAATAAGCACAATAGTCGAGTGAAGTATAAATTAGTTGTCTTCATTAGGAAAATAAAATTCCACAGAGAAAACTTCAAAAGTTTTTACCTGTACAAAATGGTGACAATTTAAATATATAACCTTGAGCTTGATGAAATATAGCTTAGTTTTTTAAACTACTGAAGATTAAAGCATAACTTGTGTCCTTTTATTCAGAGTAAATTCTAAGTACTTTAATATTAAAATATTAAGTACTTACCTATGGAAAAAAGGTAATCTGAAAGCATTTTCATTACATTTTTTACATATCAACTACGTTTATATAGGTTGAAACTTTAGAATTGGGATTTGTAGCATTGTATCTCGACTTATTGTGGGCTGTCTCCCTGATGTGATCATACATTTATAGTTGCTTCAAAACTAATTTAAATTTAATTAAGTTAAAAAACATATAATGGTTTGAAGAATATATGCCGTTCTTAGACTTGTTGGACACCAGTCGTGTATGAAAGTATGTTGTATACTCACTTAACAGCTGTTATGCCATCACACTAAATTATGAAATGCAAAAAATCGTTTAGAGTTTAAATTACTGTGGGTTACCTACAAACTAAAAATAATTGCATTCCCATTACAATAATCAACTTTAATAATGTGATGAAACCACTTCATCTTTATAATAGTACGTTTCTGTCTTGCTGTGTTTGTTACTTATATATAATTATAGTGGAAGAAGATGTAAAGTTTACATAATTATACACCCTCGTGCGGGTGGGATTAGCAACTTGTCTTTTGCGATCTCGTGTAATGCTTTGCTATCTGTTTACGTACGGTTTACAGACGTGAATTACATAGTGATCACTGGTGTATTGTTAAAAACATTGTTTGTGAAAAGGATGTTTGTTGAACATTAAAAGTACTCCACATTTGCCGAGTGTGATATTTAATCAAACTGGATTGTTTTGTGAATTATGAGATAACTTTGATTTGGTTATGATATTTTATAAATGGTATATATACTGTATATTGTTTAAAATTTTTAATGTTTGAAAATGTAAATGATTGAACATGCTGTACTATTTATATGCATTATTAGTATATTTAATCAACATGTAATTCGGTTTTTAAAGTACATTTATCTTTAGGTGTTCTGCGAACCACACAAGACAGTTCCATGAAGATCCATCAGCGTATTGACTCAAAAATAATGTTAGCTGTTAATTAGTATATTCAGTTGTCATACATTTACACTGTACATGGATGTTTTCCTGAAGTAAGATTAGTTCGTATATCTAAGATTTTTAGGTTTCGTGAAGAATTCAACATTATTTCAAAGAAATTCAAGAACAGATTAACAAAAGAAAAATCAGGAATAAGTTTTTAAAGTATGTATTTTGAACTAAAACAATCTGCTTTGTACAATGAAATTTTTATGAAAATTTCACTATGGTGTGATTTTTGAAGTCTTTCACTACTGTTGAAGAAAGAACTCTAGTCACTGTTACCACTATATTGGTCTAAAATAGTCAATCGAAATTTTATGAAGTTAGTGCTACGCTAATTTACATTAGCTAACAACAGTTTAGTTTTGCAAGGCCATTCTGAGCGCTGGTTTTGCGAGTTACTTTGTAGTTTACAGTCTCATGATCAAACTGTTTTTCTTACTAACAGTATTAAGAAACGTACATTTCCCTTTTCTCCACATGTCGATTCTGCAACACGAGAACCATTTGATTATTAAATTGACTGCTATTAAAGTGGCCAGTAATAGCCCTAATTACGATATGGCGTGAGCCGCACAACGGACTTGTCAACACCAGTTATGCAGAATCAGTCACGCTTTCCGCGCTATTTTTACTCTGGCCAATAAAAGCACTATAATTTTACCTCTTATCAGCACTGTTCCATATTCACTGAAAAGCTTTTTATTAACAGGTAGAAAGAAGCTTTTACTTGCCTTCATATAATGTTCCATTCAACTTTTGAAAACAGAAAAAAAATTATGATGTAAAAACATTTTAAATGAAACTATTCATAGGCTGGTTGGAAAACGACCTTTTCAATACACTTTGGCGAGTGCGATTCAAAGTGTAATGTAAGTGAGACAGATGACTACACTCTTCCCCCACTTTTTAATTACATTTAAAAGTTGTCATGGAAAACAGAGTGGTAGGCCGCGTGCTACGGCGCATAGCTAGCCCCGCCCATTTTACGTCTATAGCAGCATCGTTGGTTTGTTTGATTGACACCAACGATTATAACTTAGAAAAATTGAGTCAGTATTTATATTTAAACAACAATTAATATTAGCTAATAATACAATGAATCATAATGTAAACATTAAATATAAATAACAAACTTACACTTTGCGGAAGTTGAATACTTGACGGTGGTAGTTAGTGACGCCCGTGAAGCAAGACAGATAAGCGGTGGAAAGATTCCCCTCAGCCGCTGGAACTCCTACGTGCGCTAAATATAACAAGCAGGTCGTTTTTTACCCGGCCCAATTATCATATAAGACCTCGTTGGCCTGAGGAGTTGAAAGAGTAGATACATATATGTATTCTTTAGTTCATAATTTATTTTTAATTTGGAACACTATAGTTACACCATTAGAATAAAGCTTTCAAATCCACTCAAAGCCGTTTCAACCTACCTCACTCCAGTCGCACGATTATGGTCGTTAGTTAATATCGGAGTGTAAAATTGAGGTATCATATTTACTAGTAAAATATTTCGTGTCCGTTAAGTATTTAGAAAAACAAAAAACTTTAATTGGTCACAAATAATGGCACTTTAGTGTTTTGCGTCCAGGAGTCCTTAACGTGTTTTAATTTTAAAAGATTTTCTTAAAGTCGAACGATCGTTACGTACACAATAGGTAGAGTTTTTAATGAAATGTACTGTTAAATGTTTACTTCGGTGAAAAGATTATAATAATGAACTCAATGTAAACCTTTATCGTACATTGTCGTGTCTACGTGTTGATGCGTACGATAATAAGTCAGGGACGCTAACACGCCAGTGGTTGTCGTATTGTGATAATTAGACACTAGTCTTCACGGCAAAAGGTTAGGGTTAGTTATCTCTAAAGGTAGTCAAAGCGGGAGTTTCATACGTTTAAACATATATAGTTGTGTACTCCAGAAAGTAGGTAATAACACACGCAGACGTTTGTGGCTACGCCAGGTTGTTTTATTGTATATACATGAAAGACTGCAATGATTCGCCCATCATTTGTTAAATACACGACGGTGGTAAAAAAACCCATTCGTTTATAGGTGTGTGGGTATAGTTATGACCCTTTCAAACAAGCCCAATGGTGGTAATGACTCACCCATGCTAATGTGTACGAGTGGGTGGGAGGGTCAGTACCACTGTACGTGTATGGATGTGTAGAATGGTCTAAACCGCTGTGCTTGTAAATTCAGCAGCTATTTTTACTTACTTGAAAATTGGGTCTACGGCTCAAGTTATTTTATTTAAAATAAAATATTACGTAAAATAAACCCAAAGTTGTAATAGTTAATTTAAATGACAGTTAAATTATTGGGAGGGCTTTCAAGTTAATGAAATGTTGGTAAATAAATTCAATTTCAAATAAAAACGTAGACATTGACAGTTAGTATAATTTATTGAATACACGAACTTCGTATATGAGATACACAAACGGTAGTAATGTAGTTTGCCAACTACAAACTGATAACAAAATAAATATTAGTTTTATTTGAGAAAGTCTGATAGGTAATAAATTAACAATAACTATCTTAAAAGCGTATAAATGAGAATAATAAATGTCATCCTTTTATTTGATTTATTTTTTTTTAAATTTCACTCGCCAGTTGACATGGTCCTACAGGCCTGTGCGTCAACTTTATTCAACGAGTGAAGTTAACTCAGTGGGGATTCGGACCTTGTCCTCCGTAGTCCGAAGCCTTAGCCACTGAACTACCACGCCGGCAGTGGCTGTATTCGGACCTTGCCCTCCGTAGTCCGAAGCCTTAGCCACTGAACTACCACGCCGGCAGTGGCTGTATTCGGACCTTGCCCTCCGTAGTCCGAAGCCTTAGCCACTGAACCACCACGCCGGCAGTGGCTGTATTTTTATTATAATTATTTTATTAATAAGATGCCGATCATCAATATATGACCGAATACGAGTGGCGAGTGAGTGTGGTGATTGTGAATGAATGACTGTAGTCATTGTTACTTACATTACTAAAGTCATTGTTACTCCTTATAAAGAGCCGTTTGTTAATATCCCAATAGCAAAGACTACTAAAGGAATCTCCAGCTTAATATGGAATCTGAACCAAATAGCATTAGTCTGATTTTTGGGTAACTGACATGCCTGATACAGGTTGTACTCTTCTGTAGTTAACCTAACCCAGTCCTTCATCCAAATGAACAACCCAGAATTCTACAGAAGTGTCCATGTTGATGGCAACCGTTGAGCGGACGCCTTGTTGATGTTAAGAGGGCTGACGACAGAACCTAACGCTTACAATATTCACAACAGTACCCATAAGTAGCTGGGTTACAGCACTAAGCCACAATTACGGCTTAAACTATTCACTCTCCATATAATAATTAAGACTCTTTCTTATATGGAGAGAGTGTTAAGACCCTTGCCTGATGCATTGACAATCTTAGACCAAGTTTTAAAAGTGAATAATCTTCAAAAGTGAATCTTAAAGTCTAAAAATGGGAAGCGAAAAGTCACCGCCTTACGATACGATGTCTGTCTTCATAAGATAATTTAAATGGGTTCATTTGATATTTTTAACGCTATCTAGATGTCAATGGCGAAATGTAATGAAACTATTTTTATTGTTGTTTAAGAAAAAGATATATATATATATATATATATATATATATATATATATATATATATATATATATATATATACATACATATATATAGTAACAATGGACTGAACAATAAGTTAACAAAATATAACTTATTTATAAAAGGCATTCAGAATATTAACTTAAATAAAAATAATGTATTGTAAATCGAAACATGGATATAATATTTTGTCCTTAAAGAAAGAGCCTACATGGGCAAACTCGTGCCTGTGCGTAGGCTTGAGTTTGTAAACAAATAACATTTTATCGACAGGTGAAAGAGAAACCTAAACCAGTTTGAAGTAAATTTCCCAAACTAGTATTTCCATTGTTTCCCAGTTTGGTTTTAACGTGTATACGAACATAGAATTCTGTTTCCAACTGTTTAATTAGTGTAAAGAGGTCACATGATGGTGAAGCGTTCGTTAAAGCCATTGCTAAATATGTTGGGCTTAGAGATTTATTTAAAAACTTACACATTTTAAATGGACTTTATTGATCTCTTTCATGCTTATTTTAAAAAGTCCAATGTACAAAGTTTCCGCTTGGACTTAGTAATCAAAAAGGTTAAACGATGGTTTGTATGGGTGGTTTTTAATTAAAGAAAAAAATCACACTATCTTTGGGAATTTTTCACCAAGTAACGAGCATGAAGTTTGAAAATGAACGTAGTTATTCAGCCAATATTGTGGAACTTCATTAATGAGCAGTTGTGCTAAAGTTTGGGCGAAAATTGAAAATTAAAAGAATGGCCGATTTTATTGAATTATATTTTCCTCAATAAATGTAGTTTAATTGTGCCTTATAAATACACTTTCTAGCAATTCTTTCAGGTGTTCATATAATATGTACTTTAATTTTATGAAATATTATATATCTTATTGGAGATTTGTAGGGAAATTTTATGTTTTTTTGTTGTTGTTAAAGGGAACTTTATTAAAATGGTTTATAAGGTAGATTAAACAACTTTGAAAATTTGATGTCATAAATACATTTTAACATTTAGAAGACTACCAATTTTTTAAGAGTCACAGACTCAACCAAGTGTAAAAGGATATGTTATTATGTATTTTAATGTAAATAATAAGATTTATTGTATAATAAACAATTATTTTAACTAAGAATTAAAAATATGTTATGACTGGCCAATTTTAAACATATTATACTTAGCTTACGTAAGTTTTCTGTTAAAACTTAATATTCTTAGTTACTACTTACGTAGTACAGTTTTATTATTAATCACTATATATTAATAATTAACAGATATTGCACAATCTATAATTTATAAACTCATTGTTTCTATGATTTTTATGTGATGCGATTAATAAATCTTGTATACACAGTAAAAAATGTGAATTTATTATAATAAACTTATATTATAACTAAGTATTATTAAAATGTAAACTAAATATTGTTATAATGTACAGCATTGTTACTAACTAGATGGAAAAGTAGCAACGGCTGAAACAGGTTAAATAAATTATGAAGACAATAACAAAGCAGTCTGGAGCATACCGTAAGAGATCTACCAGTTATTTCTTTCCATACTGAACTATTATTCTTATTATTACCAAACCATTCCAGACATACTACTTTTTGATTCCAATAATTGGTTGTATTATTTTTATGAGTATTAGAAAAAAAATATGGCTTATAGAATGTTATTTTCAATGTTAGTGTTATAACAAATTCATGTTTGCTCCAGTTGTAACATTCTTTCCTGAAATAAAAATGATTTTGATTTTATTACTTACAACTTTCGTCAATCGTGAAATAGTAAACACAATTTACCTGGAACAAAAGAACGTATTATTGGTGGTGTTAATTAGATCTATCCATTTAATATATCGTTAATTGATATTAAGATTTAACCGTCAACACGATTTTGTATTTATTTCGAAACGCCATTACTAGATTCAGAAACAGGTCGTCAAATGTTGTAGATTGTCAGAAGTACAGAAGTGGAAATGTCCTTTTAAAGGTGACGTCATCGTACGAGAGACGCAAATCCCATAAGAGTGTGCAGAGGTAGGCGCCATATTGGATTTATTCCCCATAAGAGCAATGTTAATTGTGGTATAGCGCTAATGATTAGTGGGAAATTATCATTTTGTACGTCGTTTCAAAAAGCGTACACATTACTAGAATCCATTTCAATTATTTGTATTGAAATAAAACTAGCAAATGTTCGTGATGAAATAAAAAGGCGAGTTTTGGTTTATTAGTTGGTGATTTTTATGAAAATAACAATAAAAACTTAAATAACGAATCCACACGTAACTTTTACGCTTTTTCAATCTGTGTAATAATAATAGTTTCTGACAAACAGTTAAGGAAATGCTGGACTGTTTTTAAAATAGCTCTTGTGGGATCTACATTCAATATCAATATGGTGAATACCTCTGCAGAAGACCTCCTAGTACAAAAATGGGGGGGGGGGGCAGATTGGAAAAACAAAAGTTGTCACAACGAATTTTCATTTGTGACAACTTGAACACCCGTCACTCGCTGCGCTCGGACACCGTGGCCTTCGGCCTCGACATGTGATTTTTGACAACACTCGTAGTAAATATATGTATTTCTTGTAGCTCACTCACTGCACATGATTTGTAACCTAATTACATTTTAAACATAGACACCCAATGTTATTACTGAGATTAAGACAAAGCTCTAACGTTCCCCATATTATAAACATCATTATTTAAATGCTAACTTTGATAAAGTTAAAAGATCTTTGGTGTAACAGTTTAGTTTGTTATTATCAACAGCTGTTTGATTGTTGTACTGTATTTAGTTCTTTGAATTATTAGTTTTGTACGGCGGAGCCATGTGGAGATGTCGGCGTGAAAACTGCTTAGTTGTCCTATTTAAGACATAAATAATCAGTGTACAACATTTCAGTTCTTTACCTACATGGGAAGTTAGAGAATAACCTGAGTGAGTCAGCCAGGGCTTAGCCTTTTATAGATATAGATTAATATCATGGTAACAACCTGCGTTCAACATAACTCCAACATAATAACAAAGTTAATATGAATAACCAATATAATTATAAGTTCGTCATTATTTATTACTGATCAATCATGTATTAAGTGCAATAAAACAATGACATTTAACCATATGTGCACTTGTTATAGCAATACTTTATAAAAAAGAAGGTATTGTTTATACCCATATGTTAATTGGATAGTTAGCCAAGTCCATAAACGACTAATTCATTAAAAAGAGTATTTCTTGTCATTTATTTTTAACACGCAAACATTCTATCATAATACGGTCGATTTATTAATTTCTCTAGCAATATTTTAGATGTATGAAAATTTTTTGATGTATCGTTTATTGAACGTATAGTTACGTAGACAAACTATTAACATAACTATCTTTTCGTGTAAAATTCTATCGCTTACAGTAAGCCATTCATGGGATGATAAATGAAAAACATTTAATATTATTTATTAAATAATTATATGAATGCGTATTTCATATTAACTATAAGTTAACATTAAACATACAGTAGTTAATCTTTGGTATAGCAAATATTTTTAACTTAACATTATATTTTATACATCAGTATCGACGAAACATTTACTTTTCTTGGGTCCGTAACCGGTCTGTTGATGACTCATTATTTATATTTCCAGACTATCTATCCATATCTCATATGGGCCGAGTGATCCGGTTTTCTGTTCTTTGAAGTTAGTTCATGTCCCGTCTTCACAGATAGCGCTAGCTGTCTGTCTCTCTCCCGCACACGCTGAAGTGCCTTAGGTATACTACTATGAAGTGTGAGGTACTATTAGCAACTAACAGTCTTCCGAGTGCTTATTTCAGATACCAGCAGAGAGCATGCATTAACAAAAAATGCATTGCTTTAGTCTCTCTGTTTTTCCTACAGCCAATTGTAGTGCTCATAGTCTATTCATTCGTTGCCTTGTTGCTAAAGTTCATTGCTCTAATTCAAATTGATCAACGGTACTAAAATAGACCAGATTCCCCATTTTGTAGTTACTCTTAATTTGATCAACCGTTCAGTATCAACCCTGAGGGTATATAAACAGGCAGTAACAATGTGGAATTTTAATTTCACCATTACGGCGAAGATTATATTGGAGGTGAGTACACTTCAATTGAACGTCCCATGTGACAAATGAACCCGGTGTCAAACCGATCACCTCGGCTCGCATGAGAACCTCATCAGCCTCGGTTGGCGGCTATGATGAGGTTACACGGTCGCCCTGTGTCCTGGAGGATGCCCCTCTTGTGGGCCAAGACGTATTGATTGAGTATCTTCATTGGTAAGAACTGCTTTCGTTTAATATTGCCCACACTTATGATTTTGGTTTGGTTACTTTTAACATAACAATTCTAATTAATCATTAATTAGATTTTTATTCTTAGATATGATTACCTGGCACAATTTTGTGCGTATTTCAAGGTGAATATAAATGATTGCATGAGTTTAGAATGAGTATGGTTGACCTGTGTAGTCTGGTTACTAACTAATTGTGTTAGATGGCTTCTCAGAAAGGGCCATTTATAAATAGCCCAGTAGCCAGCTTTACGTGTAATCGGAACCACGTAGTATTGGTATGATTTTCAGCTAATTGTCAAGTCTGATAATGAGCTATTTTCCCTAATTAACATCCGGACACTTATCACAACCCAAAAGGAACGCCCAAGACTTCCTTAGTAGTGTCTAAGTCGATGGCAACCATTGAGTGGACGCCGTGTCTGCTATAAGAGGACCGATCATGGAACCTACCGTCCACAATCTCTACAGTACTTTGTTCCCAAGTAGCTGGGTTACAGCACTGCGCCACTATTGCCGACATTATATTAACGAAACATAGGAAAGGCCACTTAGGATATATTAAGTGTGTAAGGTTTTATAACCTTGTAATACTAAGTCCTAAACGCCTATTTAGGGCAAGAAGAAAATAAACGTAAGAATAGCACCATATATAAACACTATGCAGATAAATAATATGTATATAGCAATAAAAATAAACATTTACCATCCTAATGATCTCAAACAAGTTGGAAAGAAAATGTGAATAAGATTTGGCAAGGTAAGAATTTAAATATAACTTATAGTAAAATTAATTGAACTCGTATGAATGTACCTTAATTTGTCTTAAAGGAGCCTTTAATAAAAAGTAACCCCTAAAGTGGTATCGTGATGATTTTTGTATTTTTTATAAAATGCTAGAATAAAATAATCAACCCTTTGGAGCATACTTTGAATTTTTTTTAATATCCTCCACAGATGCAAGAGCCACTCACTATTGGAGACTCCGTCAGATTTGATATCATTATGCCAACAATTTTTTACGACCTTATACGGCTACACCGAGAGACCAATTCAAAATCACTAATACCCGTTTCGCCATTGTAAGCGGATGCTCAGTTCTGTTTCCATGGTAACATTAAGCGTGTTGGCGAGCCTCGAGCTATTTAACACTCTCTCTGTAAAGAACTGAGATGTGTTGACAACTCTTTAGCTAACAAGCAAAAACGCTCAACTGCTTTCCCACATTTTATGTCCTTGACGGTTAAGTGCCTAATATAAATTTTATTCATTGTTATTATTAATTTTTAAGACGCCGATCGTCGATATGGGCGAATGTGAGGGGTGAATGAGTGTAGATGAACGAGAGTAGTCATTGTTACGAGTTCGACTTAGCTCAGAGGAAACTATTTATTAATAGCCCAATAGCCAGGGCAACAATGGGGCCTACAGCTTTACGTGTAATCCGAACTAAATAATGTTGGTCTGATTATCAGCCACCTGACAAGTCTGACACTCAGTTTTCTTCCCTACACAACATCTGAACCTTGACTACCATCCAACATGGACACCCCAGACTTCTCTAGTAGTGTACACGTCAGTGGCAACCATTGAGCGGACGCCGTTTTGGTATTAAATTAAGAGGACCGAATATTAATAGACAATACTGCCTTGAATATTTGAGTCATAAAATAATGTAATTGAAAATAATCCTTCAAAGAAACTGTAATTGAATTAAAAATCAATTTGTAGTCAGATAAATAACTATGAAAGTGCTAGGGTAGAACGATAGGGATTCTAGATGTAATGAAAATGAACGTAAAGAAAAACTTAGTTGTAAAAAAAAAAACCGTTTATGAGATTTATTAAGAAATGCTTTGTAAATAAAATATCCCCGGACTGACCATATCATGTAAGTCCTCAAATTAAGCACCTAATAGTGAGACATGAGGAACTAGGGATGGCATCGATATATCGGAAATATCGATAAATATGTTTCGATATATCGGTATATTAGTATCAATATTTTCTTTCGATAATATTGGACCTATCGATATTTTGGTCTGATATGTCATATCACAATATAAAACATATAGTTATATGACGTTATTCTCTGTACTCAAAATCATCGATTCAAAAAAAAAAAAAAAAAAAAAAAAAAAAAAAGCTCTAAATTGCCTTGTATACTTACTAAACATGTATTAAAATAATAAAGCAACTTTATTTAGTGTTTTACGTGAGGTTAACGCACTAAAATGTAGTTTATTGTAGACCAGTGGGTGGAACGGGTAAATGAGGTTCTGTGTGAGTTGACAACGCTGACTCTAACATGCCTAATTTGAATGCCTTATTGAATTAATTTGTTTAATTTTCTGTATTTTTTATTTAGGAAGCCTAAAGTAATTTTTAAATGTGAAAAAAATAATAATACTATTACATTACTATTTTATAATTAACATAATAAATAAAGGTATATTCTTATTTTGAATTTTTTCATCAATGTCACAGACCACAACTTGTTTTGTTTAGTTAAATGTATTTAATTTTTACATTCAGTAGTTATTCTAAATAGTGACAGCTAAACATAAGTGTATTTTTGGCCATAACATAAGAGTTATTGCATAATTTTAAACAGATAAAACGTTAACCTCCATTTCTCGACAAAACTCCAAGACAGCGATAAAACAGTTAGTAGCAACATATCTTATTTATTATTATGTTACTAAATAGCCTCTCAGCATAAAAACACCACAGTACAATGAATAATAAAGACATTTATCTGTTAACCTCACTATATTAATATGTAACGTCGAAAACGTACAATAGTTTCGTAAATACATTTGTCAATACTCAAGCGAGGCGCTCAGCGCCTGCAAGTTACAAGATACAACGAATTGTCAAGAAATAACAGTTAGGACACTGAGGTCGGGGAGGGGGGAAGGCCGCGACCTTGATTGGAATGCGGAAAGCTCTTTACTAGATTATCTTATCGATGGTTATCAGTCGTTTGAATGGGTTAAAGTGATTTAAATGCCCGCGCTTCTTCACAGCTTTAAATATTGTACTGTAAACGCCCTAAATGGTGTTACTTGGGGACTTTACCGCTACTAAAATTTGTCATTGTTAGTAATGGCAACGATTTATCAGATATTGATAATTACGTTTCGATATATCGAAATATTAGTATCGATATTTTATATCGATAATTTGGACCATATCGATATTTTCATTTTGCCATGTATAATATCACTAAATATTGACGTTGTTCGAAAAAAAAACATTTAAATTACCTCTTATGCCTACAAAACATGCAGTTAAATAATAAAGTAACTTTATTTAGTATTTTTACGTGAAGTTAACGCACAACAATGTAGTTTGGTGAAGTAATTTGGTTAACTTAACTTTTAGTGTTTTTAAGAAGCTTAGTGGAATGTTTAAATGTGAAAAACGAAAATTACAATGTTATTACATTATTCTTTTATGAATAACAGAATAATTAAAGGGATAGTTATACTTATTTTTAATGTTTTTCATTCGACCCCACAAACCACAACTTGTTTCGTGTAGATAATGTATTTAATTTTTACATTCAGTAGGCTATTCTCAATAGTGACAGCAAAACATGAGTCTATTTTTAGTCGACATAAGAGTTAGTGCGTCATTTTAAACATATACTGTACATCATTTACAATTCGATACATCGGTTCCCGATAAATCGATATTTTTATTTCGGTATTATCGTTAGATCGATATATGGTTTGCGATATATTGATAATTCGATATATCGATTTGTTGAAAATATTTACCATCCCGATGATGGACAAGTCATAGAGCCTGAGAGGACTATTTATGCTGCAAATGCGCGTTTTAAGAACTTTTTTTATATCATAATGAGAAGAATGAAAACATATATCAATATTAAACTTTTATACTGATTCTCGAAGCATATTCTCTTATATTTTAGACAACTTCAAGCCAGTTGAATAGACTACTTCAATACTTCATGTGTTTCAGTATTCGGAGGTAAAAGTTTAAAAAAAGTTAAAGATCGTCTTATTTTACCAGGTGAAGTTAGGGATAAGAAGTCCTTTTTAACACTTAATCTGGAGACCAACGGCTTACGGGTGACTTTCGAACCACCACGAGTGACCGGGCAGGTGGGCTGCGTGCAAGGACGGGACCGCTCAGACGGACACCCATCCAAGGGACAGCCACGCTCTATGTTGCTCGACTCTGTTACTTTGCGATAACTAATATAATAAGTTAGCCACTGACACTGAGGTAACGTTTTATAAGTTATTCTGAGACAGTCCAACAACATTGGACTTGTCAACTGGTGTCGTGTCTATGATTGGGTTTGGGTGCTAGCTGAGTTAAAGACTCCACTGTTTTCCATTTGTCGCTCTAGCGTGTCGTGTTTTATCTTCAACCTCTTTCGTCACTAAAGCACGTTTTCCATTACAGTAACTTACTGTAAATTATCCGATATTGTGTTTATAAATTATAAAAGTTTTAAGAATAATTCAATCGTTAAAACCAGTGTTTTTGAAAAATTTAGTTACTTTTCGATCGAAATAAAGTTATTTTAGTCCAGTAACTTACGAGGTTAATTTATTTTGAAATTATATTTTTATAGATGTTTGGGTCAAGGAATATTTAAGAGATCTATTGTTTTATTTGAACTAATGAATGGTGAAGGTTGAGCGCTTGCCACAAAATCATTGAACAACTGAATAACAAAATTGTTAAACGACATATTCATTTATATCATCAACCAGACAAATTAAATAAAAGAAATTAATCTGTTTTTCACCTCATAATAGTTTATTCCATAAACGGTCTTTTTGAAAAATGGTCCATCCACTAGAATGGAAAGTTTACGCACGAAGAAATGCAATATGTCAGTACCGGCTTAGGCTTGCTATAAATCGTCCAATATTGTACACCTTATCGTTGGGAATTAAGATAAATTATTTAACTCTGGAATATCAACGTTCTTGTTGTATGTTACGTAAAGGTAAAACTGAACATTTCAATAACGATTCAAAATCCACTATTTCATTAAAAATAAGAAAAGTCACGTTATAATCATTTGTGATATTAAGTGATTTTGACTGTAGTGTAAATTCAGTTGATACAAATATTAAGGTCATCAAATTTTGTAAAAAGGAAAAATTAATGAATTGATGGTAAGATTAATTTATTTTAAAATGAGAGTGTAAGAATTTTAACAAACTTTTCTGAACAAAACTAACCAATCATGAATCAACTGACCTAACATTTAGAGTTGGTAGAAAACCAGTTTCATTCCTTTATGAGCCCTCTGGTCTGAGGATGATTGACATGATTCTTATGTACTATCTCGTACTTACATTGTATTTATGTTCTATCACGTGGAGTCTCACTTAGTTCTATCAACGCGTAATATGGCAAATAAGACGTTACGGTACTACAAATGCTGCTCTATGAAGTTCAAGCAATATTTATTGGTTGCGACGTTGATGATATCAACATTGTTAGGGAATATATTTTAGGTTAGGTCAATTATAGTTGGTCGCTGATATTTACAAATTGTTTTCACCTTTTAGGTGTCCATTATGTAGGCTAATCTGAGAAAAAAATAAAAATATAGATTAAAACATGATATGCTGTAAAAAATTGCTTCCAACTATATTCCACAAATACAAATTATAATTGATTTAATTTCAGTAATGTGGATAGTCAGAAATATATAATTGTTTTCATCTATATTAATTCATCGCGCTTTGGCAAAAAAAAAAAAAAAAAAAAAAAAAAAAAACTAAAAAAATTTAAATTTTACAAATAATACAACAGCGATCTATTCTGATTACTTTGGTCCAAAACACTACAATAAATTGATCTGTGACATTATTGTAATGAAAATGCTCCTAGCAGGCAACGAGAAAAAATGCAGACTTTTTGTTGTTATTAAATAAAAAATTAATTTTAACCTTAAGTAGTGCCCTAAAAACTAGAATTTTTGTTAAATTTATTTTTAATGCAAAGCAGGTTGTAGACATAAAACAAGTAAAATAAAAAAAAACATTAGATTATAAATTGAAATATTAATTACATTTATTTTCACATTACAAACGATGCTCAACATTTCAATTGTTTTCATTTCAGTTTAGCAAAGGAAAAACGATTGGAAAGTGACTGGCACAGCAGCAAATTAATTTTTTTCGTGAGTAATTCCAGCACCGTAAACAATTCTAAAAACCTAGAATTTACCAAAATTCTTGTATTTTTAATTTAATAACAAAGAAAATCATCTGCAAAGTTTTTCCCGTTGCCTAATAGGGGCATTTTAATTACAATAATATCACAAATCACTTTATTGCAGTGTTTTGCATGCAACTAATCAGAATATATCGCTAAAGTATTGTTGTGGTCGGCTTTGCGGCACGAGACCATGGCTGTACACACTTACGCGTAAATGATTAAATACAAAAATACTCATATATCAGTTGTTTATCATCAGATTTCAAACAACGTTACTTGTTTGGATTGCAAATTTGCAAAAATAAGGTATTCATGTGATTCTTTTGTATTCCTAACATTTCAAAAGTCATCAAGGATCAAAAGTTTCAAAGTTCCGCTAATTTGAAAATAATTGAAAAACTTTTTCATTTTTTTATTTTGGTAATAAAATGGTTTTATTAATGTTTATACCAGATTTGAACCCTATAGGCTATTAAATATTTTTTAAATAAAAAATAATTTGTGAAACATACAAAATGGCAGCTGTATGGGTACCGGAGGTGATTTGGAAATTTTAAATATGGTAGTATGTCTTGTTTTTGACCAACAAATAATACCTGAAAAGAACCTTAGAGAGTTCTTGGACACCCTGTTTTGATTAAAAACAACTAGTTCTTAGAATAACTGCATTTCCCTTAGTTTTGAAAGAATAATTCATTTATTTTCCACACAATCCACAGTTCGTTGTTGTGACGACATACTTGAGGTGGTCTGAGGGGTACTTATTCCCTTGTAAACTAAAATAAAAATAAATAACACGTAACTAAACCCTTAATCTGTAATGCAAGGGAGGTACCTAATTAACATCGTAGATATAGGGTTAAAGAACTTGGAATGTTAAAAACCACTCTCCCGCCATCCCTCACGGTAACGATGAACTACCGTGTTGACATGGTCCTACAGGCCTGTGCGTCAACTTTATTCAACGAGTGAAGTTAACTCAGTGGGGATTCGGACCTTGTCCTCCGTAGTCCGAAGCCTTAGCCACTGAACTACCACGCCGGCAGTGGCTGTATTCGGACCTTGCCCTCCGTAGTCCGAAGCCTTAGCCACTGAACTACCACGCCAGCAGTGGCTGTATTCGGACCTTGCCCTCCGTAGTCCGAAGCCTTAGCCACTGAACCACCACGCCGGCAGTGGCTGTATTTTTATTATAATTATTTTATTAATAAGATGCCGATCATCAATATATGACCGAATACGAGTGGCGAGTGAGTGTGGTGATTGTGAATGAATGACTGTAGTCATTGTTACTTACATTACTAAAGTCATTGTTACTCCTTATAAAGAGCCGTTTGTTAATATCCCAATAGCAAAGACTACTAAAGGAATCTCCAGCTTAATATGGAATCTGAACCAAATAGCATTAGTCTGATTTTTGGGTAACTGACATGCCTGATACAGGTTGTACTCTTCTGTAGTTAACCTAACCCAGTCCTTCATCCAAATGAACAACCCAGAATTCTACAGAAGTGTCCATGTTGATGGCAACCGTTGAGCGGACGCCTTGTTGATGTTAAGAGGGCTGACGACAGAACCTAACGCTTACAATATTCACAACAGTACCCATAAGTAGCTGGGTTACAGCACTAAGCCACAATTACGGCTTAAACTATTCACTCTCCATATAATAATTAAGACTCTTTCTTATATGGAGAGAGTGTTAAGACCCTTGCCTGATGCATTGACAATCTTAGACCCATATACAGGAAGAGTGTTCCAGTACAATTAGAAGTTTTAAAAGTGAATAATCTTCAAAAGTGAATCTTACAGTCTAAAAATGGGAAGCGAAAAGTCACCGCCTTACGATACGATGTCTGTCTTCATAAGATAATTTAAATGGGTTCATTTGATATTTTTAACGCTATCTAGATGTCAATGGCGAAATGTAATGAAACTATTTTTATTGTTGTTTAAGAAAAAGATATATATATATATATACATACATATATATAGTAACAATGGACTGAACAATAAGTTAACAAAATATAACTTATTTATAAAAGGCATTCAGAATATTAACTTAAATAAAAATAATGTATTGTAAATCGAAACATGGATATAATATTTTGTCCTTAAAGAAAGAGCCTACATGGGCAAACTCGTGCCTGTGCGTAGACTTGAGTTTGTAAAAAAATAACATTTTATTAACAGGTGAACGAGAAATTACTTAAACCAGTTCGAGATAAATTTCTCAAACTGGTATTTCCATTGTTTCCCAGTTTGGTTTTAACGTGTATATGAATATAGAAATCTGTTTCCAACTGTTTAATTAGTGTAAAAGAGTACACATTATGGTGAAGCGTTCGTTAAAGCCATTGCTAAATATGTTGGGCTTAGAGATTTAATTAAAAACTTCCACATTTTAAATGGACTTTATTGATCTCTTTCATGCTTATTTTAAAAAGTCCCATGTACAAAGTTTCCGCTTGGACTTAGTAATCAAAAAGGTTAAACGATGGTTTGTATGAGTGGTTTTTAATTAAAGAAATAAAATCACACTATCTTTGGGAATTTTTCACCAAGTAACGAGCATGAAGTTTGAAAATGAACGTAGTTATTCAGCCAATATTGTGGAACTTCATTAATGAGCAGTTGTGCTAAAGTTTGGGCGAAAATTGAAAATTAAAAGAATGGCCGATTTTATTGAATTATATTTTCCTCAATAAATGTAGTTTAATTGTGCCTTATAAATACACTTTCTAGCAATTCTTTCAGGTGTTCATATAATATGTACTTTAATTTTATGAAATATTATATATCTTATTGGAGATTTGTAGGGAAATTTTATGTTTTTTTGTTGTTGTTAAAGGGAACTTTATTAAAATGGTTTATAAGGTAGATTAAACAACTTTGAAAATTTGATGTCATAAATACATTTTAACATTTAGAAGACTACCAATTTTTTAAGAGTCACAGACTCAACCAAGTGTAAAAGGATATGTTATTATGTATTTTAATGTAAATAATAAGATTTATTGTATAATAAACAATTATTTTAACTAAGAATTAAAAATATGTTATGACTGGCCAATTTTAAACATATTATACTTAGCTTACGTAAGTTTTCTGTTAAAACTTAATATTCTTAGTTACTACTTACGTAGTACAGTTTTATTATTAATCACTATATATTAATAATTAACAGATATTGCACAATCTATAATTTATAAACTCATTGTTTCTATGATTTTTATGTGATGCGATTAATAAATCGTTTATACACAGTAGAATGTGTGAATTTATTATAACAATCTTATATTATAACTAAATATTATTAAAATATAAACTAAATATTATTATAATGTACAGCATTGTTACTAACTAGATGGAAAAGTAGCAACGGCTGAAACAGGTTAAATAAATTATGAAGACAATAACAAATGCAGTCTGGAGCATGCAGTAAGAGATCTACCTGTTCTTTCTTTCCATACTGAACTACTGTATTATTATTATTATTATAACCAAACCATTCCAGACATACTACTTTTTGATTCCAATAATTGGTTGTATTATTTTTATGAGTATTAGAAAAAATATGGCTTATAGAATGTTATTTTCAATGTTAGTGTTATAACAAATTCATGTTTGCCCCAATTGTAACATTCTTTCCTGAAATAAAAATGACTATGCTTTTGTTACTTACAACCTTCGTCAATCGTGGAATAGTAAACACCATATACCTGGAACAAAAGAACGTATTATTAGTGGTGTTAATTAGATCTATCCATTTAATATATTGTTAATTGATATTAAGATTTAACCGTCAACACGATTTTGTATTTATTTCGAAACGCCATTACTAGATTCAGAAACAGGTCGTCAAATGTTGTAGATTATGTCAGAAGTACAGAAGTGGAAATGTCCTTTTAAAGGTGACGTCGTACGAGAGACGCAAACCCCATAAGAGTGTGCAGAGGTAGGCGCCATATTGGATTTATTCCCCATAAGAGCAATGTTAATTGTGGTATAGCGCTAATGATTTGTGGGAAATTATCATTTTGTACGTCGTTTCAAAAAGCGTACACATTACTAGAATCCATTTCAATTATTTGTATTGAAATAAAACTAGCAAATGTTCGTGATGAAATAAAAAGGCGAGTTTTGGTTTATTAGTTGGTGATTTTTATGAAAATAACAATAAAAACTTAAATAACGAATCCACACGTAACTTTTACGCTTTTTCAATCTGTGTAATAATAATAGTTTCTGACAAACAGTTAAGGAAATGCTGGACTGTTTTTAAAATAGCTCTTGTGGGATCTACATTCAATATCAATATGGTGAATACCTCTGCAGAAGACCTCCTAGTACAAAAATGGGGGGGGGGGCAGATTGGAAAAACAAAAGTTGTCACAACGAATTTTCATTTGTGACAACTTGAACACCCGTCACTCGCTGCGCTCGGACACCGTGGCCTTCGGCCTCGACATGTGATTTTTGACAACACTCGTAGTAAATATATGTATTTCTTGTAGCTCACTCACTGCACATGATTTGTAACCTAATTACATTTTAAACATAGACACCCAATGTTATTACTGAGATTAAGACAAAGCTCTAACGTTCCCCATATTATAAACATCATTATTTAAATGCTAACTTTGATAAAGTTAAAAGATCTTTGGTGTAACAGTTTAGTTTGTTATTATCAACAGCTGTTTGATTGTTGTACTGTATTTAGTTCTTTGAATTATTAGTTTTGTACGGCGGAGCCATGTGGAGATGTCGGCGTGAAAACTGCTTAGTTGTCCTATTTAAGACATAAATAATCAGTGTACAACATTTCAGTTCTTTACCTACATGGGAAGTTAGAGAATAACCTGAGTGAGTCAGCCAGGGCTTAGCCTTTTATAGATATAGATTAATATCATGGTAACAACCTGCGTTCAACATAACTCCAACATAATAACAAAGTTAATATGAATAACCAATATAATTATAAGTTCGTCATTATTTATTACTGATCAATCATGTATTAAGTGCAATAAAACAATGACATTTAACCATATGTGCACTTGTTATAGCAATACTTTATAAAAAAGAAGGTATTGTTTATACCCATATGTTAATTGGATAGTTAGCCAAGTCCATAAACGACTAATTCATTAAAAAGAGTATTCTTG
>JAQJVL010002032.1:0-127548 GCA_035578905.1 Stictocephala bisonia
TCTTCCCTATCACCGCTCGGCGGGCTCGAGGCCGGACCTTCGCCGCGCGGTCTATACTATATGTAGTTCGAATAAAATAACTTTGGTACTGGCGGAACGCCCTCGCTCCACTGGTCTGAAATGACAAAACTCTGAGCTTTAATTTGCTGTCAAACTTAAAATAAGTAAGCAATAATTTTCAAACTAATTGTATAGTGTCCACCAGTTTATATTCTTTAAGGAAAAATTATGCCGGAGATTTTTCTTGAGCTAAATTGATTTTTATAGCGATATTTGTATTTAAAAACACGTTTTTATGAGTGAAATTGGGCGTGAGTCGTCTTCAACCTGTCACTGTAGCAAAAATAATAATAATAAAATAATTTCTTGTGGATGGATGACAGGTTGCTTCATTATGATTAGTTTGGTAAAAGTCTCATTTAATAATTCAAACAGGTTAATGAGAAATTAATTTTTTTGTAAAACCTTGCAAACTCGGAAACGAAAAACGCTAGACAAAATTTATTTGAGCAAAAATTAACTGTGTTATTTATGTATAGTTAAAATAATACTGTGGTTCTAATAAAACATGCGGAAAAATAATGAAGAGTTGATGAAGTAAACTCATAGTTCGTTTACATGGAGGCTGTGTCGGACGCGTTAGGTATACTCTGCTCAAGGGAAAGTGTAGACTGAATATTCAGTCCAAGCGTAAAACGAATTCCGATCGACGATATTTCCAGATAAGAAATGTTTCTCCAGTAAGAAATTAGGTAAGTTAGTTGACTTTTGACTTTGAGGTGTGTTCGTGTTCAGTTCTTTATCGATTTAACAGTGCTTAGTATAGTTTAATCACTAGTTTGTTTTTATTACAGTTATTTAGTTTTAGTGATATAACACGTTTTTATTTATTTAGATGTGACAATAATGCTATAGGATTCAGTGTGTATATAATTATCAGTGTTTATTGCAATTATAATATTTAGGCTCTTTCAAATTTTAGGAAGTGTTCTATTAGTAGGCCTAGTTGACAAGAAATGTTTGCAATGGAAGAGGCAAGAGCTGAGCCAATGACTGTACATTGTGCGTGTGGTATCACTGCCGCCTTGTTGACGATCGAGTTTTGAAAACTTCTGAATCTTTCTTCCTAATTCAAGAAAATTCTATTTAATACGAGATTACGATTTTAGTGTCACTTAAATAACACAATTAATTTAGGTTTAAAGAAATTTTATCTAGCGTTTGTCATTATCGAATTTACAAAGGTTTACAAAAAAATTAATTTCTCATTAACCTGTTTGAATTATTAAATGAGACTTATACTAAACTAATCACAATAAATCGAACTGTCATCCATCCACAAGAAATTATTTTATTATTATTACTCTCGCTACAGTAACAGGTTAAAGACGACTCACGCGCAATTTCACTCATAAAACCGTGTTCTTAAACACAAATATCGCAATAAAAAAGCAAACTAGCTTAAGCAAAATATTCAGCATAATTTTTTCTTAAAGAATATAACATGGTGGACACTATACAAGTAGTTTGAAAATTATTGCTTACTTATTTTAAGTTTGACAGCAAATTAAAGCTCAGAGTTTTGTCATTTCAGACCAGTGGTGCGTGGCCGTTCCGCCAGTACCAAAGTTATTTTATTCAGACTATAGTTTGGGGCCTTCTTGGGACATCGCAATTAACGCAGGTAGGATTGCGCGCAACTCGTTAACGGCCAGAGAGTGAGGTAGGCCTATTACACGATTTTCGGCAACGCGACTGAAGAACTTAATTGTGTGCGTGTATGTTTTTTTCTTTTTCATTTTATGACCACCACTATTTATGAATACAGCAAATATTTTCTCTTTATCTCCATCTCTTTATATCAAATAAAAAGAAAAAATGCCAATCCTGGTATAGACTAAAATAGGTTTACTTTACCTTCCGTCAAACAGTTCACAGCGTGTGATGGTGATAACAATTACATGTTTCGCCGTGAATACGGACGGCATCTTCAGGTTAAAGAAAACAAATAAGTCCAAGTGGGATGCGTCACAAATTAATTAAAAGTTAACAAACACGGTGCACAAGAAAGGTGATAGGATGCAACCACAAAATGTTCGGCCTATCTCAATCGTAACAATCTTTTCTAAGATTTTTTAGTCTCTAATATATGTTCAACTTAGTAATCATTTTTAAAGAAACAATCTACTAAGCAATTACCAGCATAACTTTCGCTCAAATAAGTCTACAACATCGGCAGTTTTTAGTCTAGAGGAGCATGTTCTTTCTGACTTTGAAAACAAAGAATATTTTTTTTTTAACTCTCTGTGACTTGAGCAAGGCCTTTGACTGCGTCGACCACAACATCCTTTTAGATAAACTTTCTTATTACTGTATCACTGAAAACGCTTTGAAATTACTGAAATCTTATATAACTAATCGTAAATAATACGTCAATATTAATAACAGTCAATCTACCACCCTAAGTGTAATCACAGGCGTCCTGCAAGGATCTGTCCTGGGCCTTTTCCTCTTTATTGTTTTTATTAATGATTTACCATGCAATTTGCAATCTCAGGTTTATATTTATGCAGACGATACTAACTTGCTTACGTCACAGAGAAACTCTGACAGTCTTAAGGAATGTAGAGCCATGGCCTATAGGTCTACTTAAACTGGTTCTATACGAATAAATTGCTTTGCAACAGAGACAAAACCCAAGAAATACTTCGTAGTCTCTCAAGTCAGAGTAATCTAAATTCTGTTAAGCTTCTCGGTTTTTCAATAGACGATAAGCTATCATGGAAGGCTCACGTTGACGGTGTTTATAGAAGGATCTCTAGAGTTTGATATCTAATGTAGGAGTTAAGAGATATTGTTGGACAAAAATATCTCAGGGTAGCTTATTTTGCTTTCTTCCATTCGCACATAGCCTATGGTCTGATTGTGTGGGGTGCAGTCAACGATATTCTCATTATGCAAAAAAGTTATCAGAACCATGTGTAGAGTAAATGATTTGGAACATTGCAAACCTTTTTTTCATTCAACTTAATATTATGAAGGTAATAAATCTCTACATTTTCCAAATTCTCTTACACACTAGGCCTCACATATCTGAGTTTACTCACAGAGAAGAAATTCACACTCAACACCAGATATAGGGTTAAAATTGTTATTCCATACCATAGACTTTTAAAAACGGGGAACACTTTTAAAAATAACTGTGTACAATTTTTCAACAAGCTTCCTTTTGAAGTTAGAGAGAAATCCTTTCAGTAAATTCAGATCCACAATAAGCAATTGACTGTTGAAAACCCCTTTTTATTCCGTTAAAGAAATCTTGGATAGCCCAGTTGATATTCAGTTCTGAACATATAGGTCCATGCTTTAGATTTCCCATATTAAAATTAATTACTATAACTTACGGAAATGACTAATAAGTTTTGGAAATATATTGGTAAAATTCATTCAGCAACAGACAAATGATGTCTTGCAATTTATTCAAGTGTTGTTAGTGTAAGTATAGTACAGTAGGCCCTAATTATTGTAATTGAGTTTATCTGCGTAGGCCTGGTGAGTACTTATAGGTGTATATAGTATGAATTGACGTTTCCTATTTTTTAACACAAATCAATGGAAATAAAACATTCTTGATTCTTGTTATATAATCTGAAAGAACACTTAGCTACTTTGGCTTTGACACCCTTCAGTTAGTTCGAATAGACGCTTGACAATCCTTCCCAAGACATCTCCAAGAAGTCTCGCACACAAATATTCGATCCAAATTGTAATTGTAGCGATCTACAACAATGGACTGTTTTCCTTGTTTTGTTTTATCCAAGTGAATAGACATCCTTTACAAATAATTTCAGTGAACTTCAAATTGAAACTTCAGTAGCGCCTGAAAGTAACGTATCCGAGTGGCTATCCAAGTTGATCGAGGAGGCTACTCAAGATAGTTACGAGTGTTTCCCAAATTAGTCACATGGAGCATGGAGTTGATCACACTTGGGCTTTCTAATTTTATCACATTTGGATACTCATATTGATCAAGGATGGTCAACATGTCAGGATATCGACTAGAGATCAAGGATGTTGACTAAAGATGGTCACCGGTATTTTCTAAGTCAATCACCTGTGGCTTCCTAAGTTGATTACATGTGACTACCAGCGAGGAGTAAATAATATAGAGCGGCCAAGTTGAATAATATGCGAGCCGACTACAAGCGGCTAGGCGGTCCAAGATGGCTGCTATAGAGCATGAGTCACGGTACTGCCAAGCGTCGCGGACAGCTCGACGTGGGTAGAGCAGTACCATTGATTTTACTATACATAGAAGATAGTTCCATCCAATGTTAAATTTTGAGGCACGGAATATGGGAGCGACCGTGCTGCAACCTGTCGTCAATCAAGTTAAAGAGGTCGAAATTGCCTCCAGTTTCGACAGTTCGGTTGCACAACCTGGGAGCAGTAAAGGAAACTAATCACTCCCTCCCATTCTCTCATTCTCTCTTCTTTCTTTTAAGACGCTCATCCGGATTGTCGCCCCTGCACCTGTCTGTCTACTGTCGCCGATTGGCCTTGATAGTGGGTCAAAGTGGGATATTATTCCTTGCTGTGCTATGTCTTGCACGGAAAGAAATCGCGATCTTTTATTTAGGCCTTAAGGGTTTGTGAATATGAAAAATGTTTATCATTGAAGTACATCACAGTGTACAAGTCCGTACAGTGACAGTGGTATTGACAAACCCACACACCCATTCACGAACAGTGATATTGACCCTCCCGCTCAACAATACACGTACAGTGGTTCAATCTTAGTTAATTTTACTTATCACGCAACAAACAATAAATAAATACTGTATTAATGATTGTCAAAAATATAAATGGCTTATTCGTTCGTCAGTGACAGTAAAAATTATGAAAACTATTTTGATTGGTCGTAGATTTGTTATGTTAATGAATGACAACATTAATCAATTATGCTATTTGTTTGGGAACAACCTGTACGTGGGCATAATTTGTTTTTAATCAAGTGCTACTCTACTGAATATGTTGAGAATACACCCCTGTTCCTGTTACAGTTTCAGGGTAAATTAAACCAGACAATAAAAGAGTTACAACAAGTTAAGTGTCACAAAATATATATTATTCAAAAGGAGTTGTACAAATCTGAACAATGATGAAGCTGTTTTATCTATTAACGGTGTACTTGAGAGCTTCTCTTTTCATTAAGACCTATGTCATAATATATTGGTAAAATGTCTTTACGAATATCTATGTCATAATAACTAGTAAATTTAAAATGTCAAAGGAAACATTAGAGTAGAGAGAAAGTAAAAACAATTGCATGTACAGTAAACTCTGGTTAACCGGTTAAATATGATGGAAGGTGAATCCGGATAGTACAGAACGTAACAAAATTATAATTTTTAGACAATGTTATGCCACGCAATTCCTTCCGCGATAGCGTAGGGCAAGTTGAATGTAATGCATCATACACACATATTGTTGCACATCCGGTAAGCGAGCGGTGATGTTGTTGTATGCATATTTACCAGATTTAAGTACCTAGAAATCTACTGTAATTTAGTGGTTTCATCGTTAATTTATTCTTTTTATACTGTAAAAATATATAATTTACTTTGCAGTATATTACAATACTATATTGAAACATTTATAGTCTAGTTTTATTGATTTCAATAAAACGTTACCACAAATTACTGGGCCTAAACTTTAGCTTATTGTACTCTCAAAATCTTTAAATGGAATATGAATCATAGCAAATTAAATTAATTGATAATTATAGTAGTTTACTAGGAAATCCAAAAGAAAGCATTAAATTACAAAAATATCACTCTATAAAATATAACAATAACAAAATATTTCTTTACTGGACGACAGTAACCAAACATACTGATGACTGACGATGTCCCCGATCTACCCTTCATGACAATTATTGAACTCTTCCAGCCACGTTGTTACAACATTGTATATTTTGCCTGCTAGTTTTTTTGGGTGCAAAACACAGTTACTACTGAAATACAACTACTATTTCTTAAATTTAGTGCATATATTGAAAAATTAGCTGATCGGTGCCGGAAAATAGTCCAACGTTACCACGTTCGAACGGAGTGCCGCCGCCTACTACCAGCTTTGAAACCAAGTTTGTAAGAACCTTTTCTCATAAAGACTTTTCGACCTTTTTAAAATGACAAATTTAAAATGTTTTTACTGTAATTTTGTTTGCTTATTTAATTGTGTTGTTCTTAGGCTTCCACTTTTTTTATTACAATTTATTAATTTGCATACTTTAGGCCGCAGGTTACTGATCACTCGTTTTCACATTATATAGATATATTATTTTGCTACGATGAGTCAAGGGATTTTCGATACACTAAATCAAGATTATTTATCTACATAAAAGTTAAAGTTCGTCATATTTTACCAGGTGAAGTTAGGGGCTAAGAAGTCTAATACTTAACGTGGGGACCAACGGCTTTACGTGACTTCCGAACCACGGGAGCGGCAGGGCAAAACCTTTTAGTGGTAAGATCGGGAATCGAACCCGAACCGATTGCGTGGCAAGCCAACGCCTTAGCCCCTTAGCTACGGCCGCTCCAATTTTTGTGTGAACAGAATAGCTTTAGCTAATTTAGAATAGAATTAGCTACGGCCGCTACATAAACAGAATTTGTGAAAAAAATACAAAATAAGGATAAAAGCTTAATCAACAAACCACTACAAATACAAATCAATTCGTAATTGCTGTATTATTTTAAGTTTATAATAGTAATATATCATAACTAATTGTTTTGTAAGGATAATAACGTGACCAAGCGATTGATTTTCCTACCACTAAAAGCCAAGATAGAGTTAAATTTAGGACAAGTATAACAATTTTGTTTGAAGTAGTATATACTTTTGAAATTAAAGTTAAAAAATAAAACATACAGAAACGTTCTTGTCCACCTTGTATTAAACACGTCCAAAAACGGAGTTTTGAGTAATAAAAATGTAAAGTTAGTGGGTCTTTTGACATGTTTTATATATAAATAGTGTACGAAAACAAGACATCTCATAGAGGTGGCCCACTGTCCACACAACTCAAGAATATTTATATGTTCGCAAACTGGAATTTATATTTTGGTGTGTTCACAAGCTGCATTCCTTTACACTTGTTCGCAAAAAAAACAACTGGCGAGGGGTACAGTTGCAGTCACACACCAACCAGAGCGTATGCTGTCACACCACTATGTCGACCGCTGACAAACTTCAAAGACCAGTGTTCAACTTGTTCCAAAAGGCTCCCTGGTTGCTATAAAACCAATGGTTTAGTTTAAACGTTTTAAAACTAAAACTGGAAGACTTATCTGGCCTAATATTACTTTTGACATTTTGATACAGGCCTGATTCGTTTCTTATCTAGTAGATTATTAAGTATTTTCTTTTTTGTTGCATGAAATGTGGCCCCCCTGTGAACTAAGTCTGTGTGGCCCCGGGGCAATTTGCCCCTTTTGCCCCCCCCCCTCTGGGCGGCCCTGTGCACCGGTATCACTCTTAGAGATTTTTAGTAGATTCAAAAAATAACCATGTGCAAAGCATTGATTCAAAACAAAAGTTAAAGGCTCATAAATAAGGCGTATAGTATGTTTTACTAGAAGAAATCCACTAGTAATCTATGCTTTTCGATTTAGAGAGTGTTGAAACTGTTTTGAGTAGATCATCCGGTTTGAGAACTGACCAACTAAACTGAGGAGCATTATTATGGTTCAGTTGTTGAAGTATACTTATGGCTTCTGGGTTAGTATTAGGTACACTCTTCTGAATGTCAAAAACTGACTGTATAAAAAATTTTTAAAATGGTCTGCAGTGAGATCAGTGTTGTTCGGTGCTTTTGGATTTTGAGTTTCAGTTGATTTTACTTGCCAAGCAGCCTTACATTTGTTACTGGCATTTTCTATACAAGATTCAATTTATTGTTTTATTTTTTGCAGAGTTGATTTTTTCCTATATTGTTTTTTGTATGTATTGTAGGCGGCCTCAGTTATATTTTAACCAGATCTTTGAAGATTTTTGAAAATAGTGTAATAGCCCAGCATTAGTTCTTTACTTTGTTTTAATTCCTCTGAGAAAAAATGTAGTTTATTATTTTTTGTTTTATTTTGTCTTGGCTTTCACCAAGGGAGATGAGAGGTGCCAGAGCTCTGCACATACTTTTGGAAAAAAGTATCAAACAGCTGTTCAACAGATATGGTGTTACTTAAGTAATAAGTGTATAAATGTTTAAAGCGTTGTTTAATAAGCGTTGTTTAAATAAGTGTATAAATGAAAGTGTTTTTCCAAATAAGTTAAAAGTATCCAGGGTTGTACCTATATACAAGAATGGGGACAGAAACTCTCCAGCCAGATATCGGCCTATATCATTGACACAAGTTTTTTCAAAAATTTTAAAAACTGTATTATATTCTCAAGTTTGTAAATATCTGGACCAAAATGATTTAATCTGTCAGCAACAGTTTGGTTTTAGAAAGGGAAGGTCAACAGTTGATGCCATGGATTCACTAGTAATGAAAACATTTGAGGGAAAGGGATTTGCTCAGGCCACCTTCTGTGACCTCAGCAAGGCCTTCGATTGTGTGGACGATTCTATTCTTCTAGAGAAATTAAGTCATTATGGTATCTGTGATTCTAGTGTTAAAATATTTAAATCATTTCTTGAAAATCGAAAACAAATAGTGTGTATAGGTGATGAAAGGTCAGGTATCTTAGATGTTAAACAAGGTGTCCACAGGGTTCCGTGCTCGGGCCTTTACTTTTCACTCTGATGATAAATGATCTTCCATATTTTCTAAATTGTCATTCAATATTGTATGCTGACGATACAACGTTTTTCCACAGTAGTAATGATTTCAACAATCTTAAGAATCTAACAGAAAGCACTTTGCAGCAGGCATCTGTCTGGTTTAGAACAAATGGCTTTTTGTTAAATGAAAGCAAAACACAGCAAATGTACTTTAGTTTAAGAGATCATGATTGTCAAGGTGATTTATCTAGTGCTAAATTTTTAGGTGTACATATTGACAAGTTATCATGGGAACCACACATAAGATATATTTCTGGTAAAATTTCTAGAGTAATTTTTTTGTTGAGAAGTCTGAAAAGCTACGTGCCACATAATTATGTTAGATCTGCCTATTTTGCCTTTTTTCAGAGTATTATTGCTTATGGAATTCTGCTCTGGGGTAATAGTTCACACATTCAGGAAATACTGGTTCTACAAAAAAAGGCTATTAGAATTATTACAGACTCACACATTTTGGAACACTGCAAACCCTTATTTATTGAACTTCAATGTCTAACCGTAATTAACTTATACATCTACCATGTCTTACTGTACACAAAACACAATTTACACATCCATAACCTAAGAAAAGAGATACATTCACATGATACTAGAAACAGCAACAAAATAAATATGCCTTTTCAAAGATTGACCATGTCTCAAAAGAACTATGAACTGTTAGGCATAAAATTGTACAACAAACTGCCATTAGATATGACCCAGTTATCTGAAAAATTGTTTAAGACTAGGCTATATATGTTTCTTGTAAATGAACCTTTCTATTCTATATCAGAGTTCTTTGACCATGTTTTCTAGATTAATAAGATTTGTGTTAATATTTCCTTTTGTACGATTAGATGTTTGTTTATTTCTTATGTCTTTTTGTTGTTTTATTCAATGTATATAATGTATTTTCTATTCATTGTATATAATGTATTTTTCTCTATTATTTAACACTCTATTATAACCATTAGTTATTAACCATTTAGTTGTAAGAACTTGACTTTGTCCATTGCTGTAAAGGCTTAACGACAATAAAATCTTTATTTATTTATTTAATAATTTATCACTTCCCATTTTTCATTTTCCAAACATTCAATAAAATTCAAAATTTGCTCCTCTCCTTGCTTATGAATAAATTTATTAACTGAAGAGACTTCAAGGTTTTTGTTTTTGACACAAACATTAATTTTGTCCAGATTTAGGAAAAGTGGATAATGATCAGAAATACATTCTTTCAGTAACTGAGACTTAACTAAACGACCAGAAAAATTAACAAGAATATTGTCAAGGCATGAATTATTAGGTGTGGGCAATTTATTTGTAATAAACAGATTAAGTGACCGTAAAATATTTGAGAAATTGGCTGTAGCAGGTTCATTTTCCTTAAGAAAAGGGATGTTAAAATCTCCAAAAACTATTATTTTTATTGAAAAAAGCAAAACATATTTAACAAGTTTTTCAAAATAATCTAGAAATAGCCTCATATCTCCAGAGGGAGCTCTATATAGGAATACAATAGCTAGTGCCAGATGCTTTATAATAATTCCCGATGCTTCAATATTTACTTCAGAATGAAATTGACTGAAATCAATAGCAAAATAATCAGTTGATTCTATAATGATACCCGTTCCACCATTTTTTAATGTTTTGCGGCAGAGTACACTAGCGGCAACGTACCCCTGTGGAACAAACAATTCAATTTGTTCATCCACTAACCAATGCTCTCTAATGCATATAATATCTACTTTTTCGTTTTCTGCAAGATGTTCCAGTTCTAATAATTTATTTTGTAAACATTGAATATATATATATATATATATATATATATATATATATATATATATATGTTTTATTATTAAACAGCAAAGTATTTGACAAAAGGTCATTAACTCATTAGTGACCTGGCTTCCCAATATCTATAATATAAATTATTTATTGTTAATTTTGAACAATTAATAATGTGGTCCTTGTCCATGAGATCAGATGAATTTCATATAAAATACAATTTGGATTTTCATATATAAGCGATGAAGATACTTTCCAAGGCAGTCATGTCCTGTTTTCAGACGAAAAGCGGCAACAGCATTTTTTCTTGGGAAATCTGGAATATGATTTAAATCTTTCCATGATTTTTTATAGAATATTTAATTTTGTTTTTTTGCTTGGTAGAAAGTAGTTGTGTTGTTTTGATGGGGTGGATTTTTTGTTGCTTCTTGTTTAGCTAGTTTGTCAGCTAATTTATTTCCTTCGATATTATAATGTGAAGGAATCCATTGGAAAATAAAATTTCTATTTTGATCATTTAAGTTTTTAATACATTTTCTGCATTCCATTAGTTCTTTTGATTCCAATTTTGTATAATTAAAAATCGCTTCAATTGCTGATTTAGAGTCACAAAATAAGACAATGTTTTTAGGTTGTATATATTCATGTACTAATTTATTTACAGCTAGTTTTGTTGCAGCTATTTCACCATCAAAGGCAGTTTTAGACGAATCAAGTGTTTGATAGTGTGAAAATAGTTTGGAAAAAACTTCAGCATCAACCGAAGATTGCTGGGTTAGTTTTGAACCATCTGTATAAATATGAGTCCATAAATGTTTTGGATAGTTTTGATCTCTATACTTAGTTGTTTTAGTATTTCAGAGTTTAGGTCAGATTTTTTTGTAGTTTTTGTTAAGTTTAAGTTGAATTATATGTTATTAATTTCAATTGGGTTTTCAGGAATCAAAAAGCATTCTGCTAGAAAAGATAAATTATAAGTAATTTGGCATTGATGTATTTTTTTTAATAAAACCATATTGAGTTTTGAGCTTTTCAACTGAGTTTGAAGGATTTTTCCAAAATGTATTATTAGGTAGTCTTAACAAATTTTCATATTAAATAAGTGCTTTTTCTTGAATAATCATTTCTATTGGCATGTGCTTTGTTAAAGCAAGCATTGCATTAATGGGTGTAGTTTTAATTGCTCCTGTAATTAGCCTTAATGCTTGGTTTTGAATACATTCAAGCTTATTTAATTGAGTTTAATTAGCAGTTATAAGTACTTCACAGCAATATGTTAAATTAGGTTGTATATATATAGTTTGTATGTTTTATTTAATTTTGACATGTTACTTCCCCATTTACTACCACATAATCTTTTCAAATTATTTATTATTTTTACTAGTTTTTGATGTTACATTTTCAATTTGACTTTTCCAACTTAATTTATTATCAAATACTACACCAAGATATTTACTGTTTTCTTTCTGATCAAGGATTTTATCATTAAATTTTAGTTGTGGATATACTGGTTCATGACAGAGGGAAAAAGATTGGAAGTAAGTTTTGTCAATATTGACTGTCATACCATTTTCCTTGCTACATTTATATAAACTATTTTATATCTATAATTAGATTACAATTATATTTACTAAAAGTGCTTCATTGAGGATCGTTTCAGTTTTATTTTTTTTTCATTGTATTTAGGTGTTTCTATCCACACATAACTTACATCATCTGCGTACATGAGAATGTTAATGCCCTTAACTGATTTCAGTGAGTTTCCCAAGTCATTTATATATATTGAATAATGTACAACTAGTTACAGTACCTTGGGGAAGACCTGTTTGTAATATTTTTGATTTTGATAAAGCTTGACCATACTTAACACGAATACATCGTTGATAAGAATTGTTGGAACCATCGTAACATACGATCTTTTACACCAATATTTACTATCTTTTTTAGTAAGTGTTCTCTCCATATAGAGTCATAAGCACATTTGAAATCAACAAAAACTACAGTTAGTATATTACTTTTGTTAATGATGTTCTTGATGTGCTGACTGAGTGTTACTACGTGTTGGTTTGTAGATCTGTGATAGCAGAAACCAGCTTGTGAGTGAGATAGTAGGGAGTGTTCTTCATGGATCCAATTAAGTCTTTTATTGACCATTCTTTCCATTATCCTGGCTGAAACACTTGTTAAAGAAATAGGTCTATAACTTAATGTGTTCGTTGTGGGTTTGTCCTTTTTTAATGTTGGGATTATTGTTTCCTTCTTGTTGGTATTATTTCCAGGTTCCAAATCTGATTGTAAAGTTTGAGTATTGTGGATTTTGCTTTGTGGCCAAAATGGATGAAAAATTCAGCACCTGGTGCCTTTTTAATTTTTAATTGATTAACAGCAATATTTAGTTCTGATAGTGAAAATGCATTAGAAAAAATTCTATTAGTTTTAATAGTTGTATTTTCTAGAGATTGTTTTATAATTTTCTTTTCTTTTTTGTATCAATTTCCATTTTAAATTTGCTCACTTTCTTTTGAGATTTGGAGTAAAATTTAACAAATTCATTACTAATATCTTTGTTGTTAATACCACTTGTCGTGTATGTGCGGGCGGGTGGGTCAATACCACTGTACGTGTATGTGCGGGCGGGTGGGTCAATACCACTGTACGTGTATGGACGGGCGGGTGGGTTAATACCACTTGTCGTGTATGGGCGGGCGGGGTGGGTTATTATATAGTTATTACCTTTTTTTATTGGTTCTTTTTCAACTCAGTACTTTTATTTTGAATTTTATTAAGAAATTTGAATGTTTTTGCAGAATCTTTTTTTAAATTTATGTTGGAGATGAAAGAGTTAAATGTATTTCTTTTTGCATCATTTACAGCCATTTTCATTATTGCTGCTTTGTTCTTCCATTTGTTTACTGATTCTTGGCTTTTTTCTTGTTCAGCCTTAATTCTTAAGTTGTCTCTTATTTTTTTTCATTTCACTTAATTCTTTTGTCCAAAAACATTTATATATTTTTTTGTTTACCATATGGTATATATTTTTTAGCTGCATTAAGGACAATTTTTGTAATAGTGTCACATATTTTATTGGGGTGTTGATTAAATGAATATTGTTTGAAGAATTTTAAAAGAAACCTTGTGTTTGGCAACACTTTCCAAAATTAAGAGTGGAGATTGATCAACCTCTTGCACCAATGCACCAGTTACACCCGGTCTAAAAAAAAGCGTATCCTCTTTATTGACTAATCTCAGGATACAATTGCTAATTTCTTTACACAGTAAGAATTTTCCTTTTTTGTTAAGGTGTTGACACATTGAAACTGCATAAAATCTTCTATTTAGAGCTATGTTCCAGTGACGTTCGTAGTAGTTTAAATGTTCCTCAAACGAATACGCTAGCGGTAAATGTGGACTCACTGTAGAGCTAAGAGAGCTAAGTGCCGCCCGGCAGACCTCCATTTTCCTGCTAAGTTAATTGTACTGTGAAGCCATTGCTGTAAAGACTGTATTTATAGTTACGTGCAATTAATGATCATTTATAAAAAATGGACAATTTAAAGAGTTCAAATGTCTATGAAGATGTTGTAAATCTAATAGATCGTTCAAGAATATTCAGCGTAAGGTATCTTTGTCAATATATGTGTAATTAGGTCCTCTAAAAGAACTTTAAACACTAGTAAAAAAGAAAGAAAATGGGGAAACCATCTATAAAGATGAACGAGAAGGTACAAACACTTTTTAATTTACTTTAGCTGACAAAAATTAGGTAAAGTTACATATCGGATCCTTTCCACTATAGCCGAAAAAGTTCAGATAAACAGTAACTTAGTCAAGATCTAAACACAAATCGTTGGTATTGTGCTTTTAAAGAAAAACACCCATTCGGTAAAGTATCATATTGAAAGGTTTTTCTAAAATTAGCATTTAGGACACCCAGAAGTGATACTTGTAAGAAATGTGATCGTCTCAACAATAAGAGAAAATTTTCAAATCAAGTAGGCAGAGGCTGCTTATAAGGCTATGAGAAGCGATAGTAATGACTCTACTAAACCAGAAAGTGACACTAAGACCATTGAAATTGACCACCAAAAAGTGTTTTCCTCCCAAAGCTCACTCATTTGGATATGTACTATCTAAGACAGTAGTCATGCTATACATTTGGATATGTACTATCTAAGACAGTTGTCATGCTATAATTTTGGATATGTACTATCTAAGACAGTTGTCATGCTATACATTTGGATATGTACTATCTAAGACAGTTGTCATGCTATAATTTTGGATATGTACTATCTAAGACAGTTGTCATGCTATAATTTTGGATATGTACTATCTAAGACAGTTGTCATGCTATAATTTTGGATATGTACTATCTAAGACAGTTGTCATGCTATACATTTGGATATGTACTATCTAAGACAGTTGTCATGCTATAATTTTGGATATGTACTATCTAAGACAGTTGTCATGCTATAATTTTGGATATGTACTATCTAAGACAGTTGTCATGCTATAATTTTGGATATGTACTATCTAAGACAGTTGTCATGCTATAATTTTGGATATGTACTATCTAAGACAGTTGTCATGCTATAATTTTGGATATGTACTATCTAAGACAGTTGTCATGCTATACATTTGGATATGTACTATCTAAGACAGTTGTCATGCTATAATTTTGGAATTCATATTTGCAACTCTAATAATCATTTAATGTGTTTGTGGCATAAATTTGAAGCACTCAGAGAAAGAAATTAAATGGCATCTTCATGTTTACTTGAAGTGATAAGATCACACTTACTGATAAAAAAAGAAACCTTACGTTTATAGAGTGACAATTGCTGTGGGTAGATATATATTAGGATGATGTTATATCTTCTCATATTTCTTGTATCAATTGAAATCTCTGATCGTATTTACAACAAATTTTTGGTAGTTGGTCACAGTTGTATCAGACAAGGACTTTGCTATTATCGAAAAAGTTTTAAAACATGTTAATCTGAGGTAATCAATGACTTGAAAGATGTTTTACGTTGTGTTCATATAAATAATCTTTTTAAAGTTATAGACATAGCTGGAAAATTTCTTGACTTCAAACAAGTTTCCAAAGATATAATTATTACTACAAAACTTTGAATTTCTAAGGCAGCATCAATATGTGTTGAGAGAGGAAATCCAGAAATAATAAAAGCTAAAAAATTTCATAAAATAAAGCCCTGGTTAGAATTCCAGTTTTCAATAAAGATGTTTATATTAAAAAAAAATTATACCATCCTGTTTTTCTGCGTTAAACGGGCACATTAAATTGTTTTACTTTTCCAGGCGAGTTTTGCTCTTTCTAAGTTCTGCCAAGATGGTGGCCACGGCATCAGTCCCTGCAGTGCTGGATATATGGACTAGTCCCTTCTATTTGTCTTATATGTTTTATTTGGAGCGGCCGTAGCTAAGGGGCTAAGGTGTTGGCTTACCACGCATATGGTCTGGGTTCGATTCCCGATATGACCACTAACAGATTTTCCTGCCACTCCTATGGTTCGGAAGTTACGTAAAGCCATTGATCCCCAGGTTGTGTTAGAGAGGGCTTCTTAGCCCTAACTTTGCCTGGTATAATAAGACGAACTTTAACTTTTAACTTTTTCATTGATTAAAACCAACATGGCCGACGGCATCTAACGGCCTCTACAGACTCTTAATGAATGCGATCATCAAACGTCGCAAACAATCACAACATAAGCTCGACCCAGCAAACCCATAGCCCTACATAAGACAAAAGATGTAGAAACTTCAATATATCGATTTCACTACACAGTGACAGTCACGGAAGAGGAATGAACCAGTTACTTGCTAAAAGACTCAACATTAAGAGTACAGTAGTAAACCCTGGTTTTATAAAACTAGGAGCTCCCATACAAGAGGCAGTAAGAGGGATTTAATCAAAAAGTCACCACTTCAAAAATAATTACTGTACTATGTTGTCTGCATTGCTGGGAGAAATGACATTGCCCAGCTAATGTTAATATCAAAAACATTTTAAAGGCATACAAGGATACGGCTGAAGCTTCACCTCGTGCAAGATATTAATTCTCCAATGTTCCAATAAGGTACGACCTTGCACCTTACTCTTAGGAAAACTACAACTTACAGAATCTATGTAGAATCTAAATAAGTAGCTAAAACACTTGAACAAAACTGAAAAAAACATGTCCCTACTTGACTTGGGCTCAAAACAGTGGCACCTATTCCAGGGAATACACTTTTAGCAGGCCCCATTTTGTATATGGGCTGGCTGGGCTATAGCCCAGAGCGCCAAAATTTTAGGGGCACCAAATTTCCAAATGTTTTATAATATTGTTTTGATTATTTTTGTTGCAATGTTCCACCCTAAAGGAAATTCCAGTTTGGAAACAGCAAAAAAGCTACGCTAATTCTGTAAAAATAATTCTGTTTCAGTACAGTGAGCGTTCTTACATCCTATGCCCACCACTTTTATCGAAGTTACAGAGTTTTCCGTAATAGAAATTAGGCGAAAGAATCTGCTCACAGCGACTAGGCGCTCATCTCCCCTACCACTGCCCCGTCACAATAACATTCCGATCAACCCCTGTACGATAAGACAACATTGTAAATAAAAGATTTATATCAACCTAGACCTACTTTCTTTCTTTTCTCATTCCTGGTATTTGTCAGGTGGCTCTCCTTCTCACTGATATCAAACATTTTGGTTTGATATGGAGCGAGAAGTAACAAAAATAAATAATTTTATTGGAATATATGAGATTTTTTACAATTATTCATAATTCTAAAATCCCTAATAAAGAACTCAAGGAAGAAATGAACATAGTAAGTTTAGGATGAGATGGGCCAGACTAAAGGAAAAAGAAGATAGGGTACATAAAAAAGAGTAAGAGTAAAGTAACTAAGTCAAGGTTTTCAGTGTGATATAAGATATCGTTAATGTTGTATGAGAAGAAGAAGCAAGGACAATGAAAGAAAATGCCCTTTGGAGTTCTGAGATAATTAAGGCTTGTGAGGAGCCAAGATACAACAAAAATAGAAACACTGTGATCTCAGATCATCATATGTGTCATTACTTTTATGAGGAAACAGTTAGAACTATAATGTGGTTCTGAACCCATTGGAGAAGTTCGACTATAATGTTTGCTCGGTCTCATTGGACAAGTAGGACTATAATGTGTGATTGGTCTCATTGGACAAGCAGTACTATAATGTGTGTTTGGTCTCATTGGACAAGTAGTACTATAATGTGTGTTTGGTCTCATTGGACAAGTAGGACTATAATGTGCATCTGGACTCATTGGACAAGTAGGACTATAATGTGTGTTTGGTCTCATTGGACAAGTAGGACTATAATGTGCATCTGGACTCATTGGACAAGTAGGACTATAATGTGTGTTTGGTCTCATTGGACAAGTTGGACTATAATGTGTGATTGGTCTCAACGGGTCCAGGAGCATATCAGGAAGCATCTACAAAAATGTAACTATCTAGAAGTCACTGAAATTTCAGGATGTCATGTGTGTTAAATAAATAAATTGAGATAGAACAAACAACATGCTACATCTTCTCAATACAGTACAAGTAAATGTTACACAACACAAATTTATTACAATATAAGCACAAAATGCACAAATATATTACAATACAAGTAAAAAATACACAAATATTATGGTGATTGATTTCGGTGAACCACACTCACCTTCCTCAGACCAGAGAGAATCAGAATCTTTTGTGAATCCCTCTGGTCTGAGGAGCCAGAATAAAAAATGTCATTTGAGTGTATGGTATATCTCACTTTGCTTTCCGTCTCTGCCTGTATATAATTTTTAGAAAAAGCTTAATATTTCAGAAGTTATTGAAGATAAAATTATGACTTGATCGTTCCACTCTACATGCTTGGAAAAGCTAAAGATTAGTTTGATCTTTAAACTCACCTTTGGGCTCCAGGTTTACGGTCTCAAAGTTACCATGTCACTCTTAAGGACAATATATGATGTTCCTTGCACATTATTTATATTTTTGTTTTGGCATTTAATATTAGTTGCCATAATAGCAATTTTGTAACTGAACATTTTTGACAGTTCAGTTTTAGGCAGGATGAAATCTTTCTATCTGTAAAGAAGCATGGAAACACTTTTTGAAAAACTAATCTTATTATTTTATTTTACCTTATTATTTGTGTTAATCCTTATTATTTTTCCATCTTATACAGGAGGAATCAAATGTATAAAAATGTTGTTAAGACATACTATGTATGTCTTAACAACATAGTCTTAACACAAACGTTGCTCAAAATTGTTTTCAAATTAATAAATTCCCACTATACCTTCTGGTGATTCTGATTTGGATGAGGAAGCTGATGAAGCTCTTAGTGTGGAAGCATCCTCTACACTCCCAATGTCTGCTGACACTGATGAAGAGGAGTGAGAGGACTGACTCTCTCTTCTCTGAGTTTTGTGAAGAGTGTCACTGGTGAGAGGCTGAATGCTGGAGTCAGGAGAATATGTCAGTGAAAGGTCATCTGGAGGTGGAGGAGGGGGAGGTGGTGGCTGTGCTGATATTGGTTCGGAGACTACTCTCTTCAAAGCTCTGAAAAAATCAAAAGCCCATTTAACTATGAATAAAAAACAGTATAATTTATTATATTCAGTAATATTATTGATCTTTTCTTTTGTAGACTTATTATTTACATTCAAGAATGGATGTCCATTGTGAAAATATAATTGAGTCCAGGTATTATATAGAGGTTAAAATTAACACCACTCACAATACCTTTGGTCACCACCTCATAGTTTACCCTTGGTTTCACCACTCATAATACCTTTGGTCAACACCTCATAGTTTACCCTTGGTTTCAACACTCACAATACCTTTGGTCACCACTTCATAGTTTACCCTTGGTTTCAACACTCACAATACCTTTGGTCACCACTTCATAGTTTACCCTTGGTTTCAACACTCATAATACCTTTGGTCAACACCTCATAGTTTACCCTTGGTTTCAACACTCACAATACCTTTGGTCACCACTTCATAGTTTACCCTTGGTTTCAACACTCACAATACCTTTGGTCACCACTTCATAGTTTACCCTTGGTTTCAACACTCACAATACCTTTGGTCAACACCTCATAGTTTACCCTTGGTTTCACCATTCACAATACCTTTGGTCAACACCTCATAGTTTACCCTTGGTTTCACCACTCACAATACCTTTGGTCACCACCTCATAGTTTACCCTTGGTTTCACCACTCACAATACCTTTGGTCACCACCTCATGGTTTACCCTTGGTTTCACCACTCACAATACCTTTGGTCACCACCTCATAGTTTACCCTTGGTTTCACCACTCACAATACCTTTGGTCACCACCTCATAGTTTACCCTTGGTTTCACCACTCACAATACCTTTGGTCACCACCTCATAGTTTACCCTTGGTTTCAGTCTCTATTTCTTCACCTACATTTGTTTTGCCAATATCAGGCCTTTAGCCCCTGTTCAGAATATCACAAAGGGAACATTTTTGTATCTTTATACATGAGTACAACTCATGATGGTGTGGTAGCTTTTCTGGATACATCCAGCAACAACTTGCTTAATTAATTGTGATTTGTATCTGTATGTCACTCCAAGTCAATTAATATATTTAAATTCTACTTAATTTAGCAGTATCTAAAGTTTGCAAAAATTTCTCTTGTGATTATTTTATGTTTCACTTGTAAAATGCAAACAATAAAATAATCAAACTATATACAAGGAAATATAAAGTATTTAAAATGAGAATGTTTAACATTTCATAATAATTTAGGGAAAACAAATCAATTGTTTCAGTTAAATTTCTGATTTTCCATTTGGTGTCAAAATTTGAATTAGATTAACTAAGGTGCATATAATAATAATAATAACTAATCATGCCACATTTAAATTTATAATATTATTCAAGTGTAATCCATCTTCTAATACAATACTAGTTTTTATATACTAATCAAAGTTCTTTTACAAAATTTTTTCCTGTGGGAAGTGGTAGGGAAATTAGTAAATAAATGTGTTTATTTCAAAATAATTTTGGACAGATATATAAAAAAGTTGGAGAAAAAATTTAATAATAAAATTTTCAAACGGTTACTATAAGTACCGGTATGAAAAACTAATCTACAAGGGCAGGTGCCTGCCTACACACAGATATTCCAATTGTCAAAGTTAAAAAAAGTTAAGGATCTTCTTATTTTACCAGGCAAAGTTAGGGCTAAGAAGCACTCTCTAACACTTAACCTGGGGACCAACGGCTTAACGTGACTTCCGAACCATGATGGCTGAGCAAAAACTATTAGTGGTCGTATGGGTATTCGAACTCAGACCGGATGAGTGCAAGCTCAGACCTTAGCTCCGTAGTATGGCCGCTCCAATCATCAAAGAGTATTTAATAATACTGTACTAAAATTAATTATGTTGGTGTAAAAATCATAGACTCGATTTTTAGGAAATACCAACATATTGTACTTTTAATAAAAATATGAGAAAATATGTAAAAAACACGCTGAATAAAAGATAATTAAATAAATAAAACATATTGTGATTGGTCAATAACTATTTTGGTGTCCATACACTGTATTTTTACGAGGTACGTCCAGAAAGTAAGTTCCGTTTCCATTTATATCCGCTGCAGCGCTGCGATCGCAGTTCCGCGCATGCGCGGCAGACGCTCTGTATCAAGGAGAAGAAACGTGCGCCATTTTGAGATCGCTGTCAGTCTCGTACGCTTTGTTGTGCTTGTTTAAAATGTCGGTGTTGATCGAAAATCCCGCCGCTTGTGAAATCAGATCTGTGATTCGTTTTCTGAATGCTAAGAAAGTGAAACCGATTGACATTTATCGGCAAATTTGCGAGGTTTACGGACAAAATGCGATGAGTGATTCAATGGTGAGAAGATGGGTCCGACAGTTTAATGAAGGACGTAATGAAGTTCATGATGAAGAACGAAGTGGGCATCCATCTTTGATTACAGAAGAACTGGTTCACACGATTGATGAGAAGATCAAGGAAAACCGTAAGTTTACAATGAGTGCTCTTGCTATGGAATTCCCCCAAATCTCACAATCATTAATTCATGAAATTGTTACCGAAAAACTGAAATTTCGAAAACTTTGCTCACGTTGGGTACCGAAAATTCTTACTGAGCAACACAAAACACAACGGATGGGTAGTGCACTTCAGTTTTTGAACCGTTATGATGAAGGCGGTGAAGATTTTCTGTCACAGATAGTCACAGGAGATGAAACTTGGGTTTCTTATGACACCCCAGAAACTAAGCGGCAATCAATGGAATGGAGGCACACTTCATCTCCAGCAAAGGTTAAGCCGAAACAAATCTTGACACCTCGAAAAATCATGTGAACAGTGTTTTGGGACAGGAAAGGCATCTTACTGATTGATTTCTTACCGCAAGGTCAAACAATCAATGCAGGAGTTTACTGCGAGACACTGAGGAAATTGCGCCGCGCAATACAGAATAAGCGCCGAGGATTTCTGTCCAAAGGTGTTGTTTTTCTTCATGACAATGCACGACCACACACTGCAAATGTGACGAAAAACCTCATACAGGGATTTGGCTGGGACGTGTTTGACCATCCTCCGTACAGCCCTGACCTCGCTCCTAGCGACTTTCATCTGTTCTTACATCTGAAGTCTTTCCTTGGCGGTCAACACTTCAACGATGACGAAGAGCTGAAAGAAAATGTTTCCAAATGGTTGAAGACACAGGCGGCAACCTTCTATGAAGAAGGCATAGAAAAACTTGTGCCACGCTATGACAAATGCCTGCAAAATTTCGGCAGTTATGTAGAAAAGTAGTTTAAGAGTTGTAGATTTTAGTGCAATAAATATTTTTTCTGTATCTGTAGACAAATTATTTTTATTACCAAACGGAACTTACTTTCTGGACGTACCTCGTATATTATACCTCAGAGGAAGGTTCCTCTGAGATTATACACTTAGATAAAAAATATTAGATAAATGAAAAATACAAAACTTGTTAATTAAATAGAGAAGAAAATAAATTACCTGCTATTGGCTGGATGAAAGGGCATTGAGTGGCTGTGGTTCAATTTGGTCTTAGTTTTTTTCAATTGTTCTTCACTTTGCTTTACTTCAGGTAATTCTGGTTTTTGCGTTATATTTTCATTGGCATTTGAATTATTCAGTTCTGTAACAAGTTAATTTATTTTATATGTAATGTTATTAAAGTCAGTTGGGCCATTTGTTCCCATAAAAGTATGAACAATGATTATATTGAATAATCTTAAATGGTAGGTTAAAAGCAAATAAGACATTGTCATATTTTGGATTTCATCTGTCTCTTACCTCAAGTTTTATGACTGTGGACCATATCATTAAGCATAAAAATGTATACTTAATGAAGTTTGTCCGTTTCTACTCTAGCAAAATTAAGAACATATGTCGGGGTGGACTATAGAGTTTGGCAATCTACGGTAAGGTTCTATACTATTCTTCAGATGGCCCAATACATTTGAGCTGGTAATTCTACTTTAGTTTCAAAATGTCAAATATAAGAGTTGTTGTTCTCTGTTTTGGCTTGTCTGACACCCATTATTTCAAAAGTTTAATTTAAGTGTAATTGACAAGTTGCACCTCACTAGGCAATTAGGCAACCAAGGTAGAAAATGTTGGTAGAAAAAAGCAAAAAGATTGAAAAAAATAAATGGTAAATATAATCTAACTATTTACTGACATTTATTTAATAATGTTAAATCCCTAAGAAAACTAATTCCTAGTACCGTTAACATTTAGTTTTATATTTCTTAATATTTAAATTTATTAGTAATTGTTTGTCATCAAAACACTGTTCCGCTCTAATGACATATAAACAACACATCTTATCTTTATAATTTGATGATTAATTATGTAACATTGTTTATTTCGTGAAATTACAATTTGGCTCTTATAACACAGAAATATTAAATAAACAAATTTTCCATATCCATGCTATAGGTGTCATAGTATATGGACTGTATTGTTCTGCCATGATATGCTATAAGTGTCATAGTATATGGACTGTATGGTGCTGCCATAATATGATATAGATGTCATAGTACATGGACTGTACGATTATGCCAGGATATGCTACAGGTGTCACAGTACATGGACTGTATGGTTCTTCCATGATATGCAATAGGTGTCATAGTATATGGACTTAATCCGACTTATGGTTATACCATGATATGCTATAGGTGTCATAGTACATGGACTGTATGGTTATGCCATGATATGCTATAGGTGTCATAGTACATGGACTGTATGGTTCTGCCATGATATGCTATAGGTGTCATAGTACATGGACTGTATGGTTCTGCCATGATATGCTATAGGTGTCATAGTACATGGACTGTATGGTTCTGCCATGATATGCCATAGGTGTCATAGTATATGAACTGTATGGTTATGCCATGATATGCTATAAGTGTCATAGTAAATGGACTGTACGGTTACGCCAGGATATGTTATAGGTGCCATGCTATATGGACTGTAAGGTAAGGTTACACAGTCGCATTACAATATCAAATAAATCATTTCAGTGTCTTATGCATCAATGGATCAATCAACATTACTTTAAAAAATTTGTAATATTAATACACTGGCAAATGGTTGAAACATGGTTATCACAATGTTGAATAAATCAATAATAGTTTTTTAATTTATGTATGAATAGTTCTTAAATTTTAACATGAATGAAAAATGAAGGAATGTACCTGGATGTGTATCTTCTGGGTGGGAGTGAACAGCCACATTACTGTGGTTGGAAGTTAGGCTAGCAGAGAGACTTTGTCTGCCTGAGTCCTGGCTATGGCTGCGAGTCTTGTCAGCCTCTGTGCGCACCAAGTAGATGTCCTCATAGTCGTGATCACCTCCAGCTCCACTGGCACTGCCACTACCACTTCCTCGCTCACTCAGGTCTGACGAGCTCATGTTCTCATCAGACCCAGCTCCACTTGAGCTGCTGTGTACCTCCACTTTCACTGAAACAAATAAATATAAGGTAACAAATTATTATTATTTATATTGAAGGCAAATAAATTTCAGCTATTGTACTGATTACTTATTCACAAGAACAATTTGTTTTATCGCAACAAATATAAAGTCTAACACTAACATAGGACATGAAAAGTACTGAAGAAGTTTTAAGTGTCACAATGAGTTGACTAGTAAGAGGTGTTGTCTCCCTATCTGGGTTGTTCTGTGATCCATGTTTATCAATTATATAAAATTTTTAATTCTTTGTAACTTTAAAAATATACCTATTCAAAAATAGCATTTAACATATTTTTGTTTGATTGTTAAATAAAGATTCAGATTCAAAATATTTCATTCATTAACAATAAGTTAAACTTGGGAGGACTTGCCATGTCTTAAAGGTCACGCATCTATATTAAAGTTGTTTCACCTAATGTCATGAAATGTCAAACATGAAAACACAAGTGAGCCAACCTTCTCTGTATTGACTCTTTGCGTGTGTTCAGTTCACACCCTTGTCAAACCAGTTCGATCTCAGCGAGTCAAAATATCCAAATTCACACCCTTGGCCAAACAGGAATACTTTTAGCAAGTTTTTGGTTTTAACTGTACCTACCTATGACAACTAAGTTTCAGGCCTGCATTGCAATCTCAACCTCTCATTGCAACCAGTTGTGAGAGGCCTTGGCAAACAATTCTTTTGCTATTCCAAGCTCCTTTGAAATAGTATAAATTACACTATACTAACTTAAGAAGACTTTGTACATTGCCCCATTAATTTAAAAAAAAGGAATAGCTTGTTTATTTAAAATTTAATTACTTCATGTAATTGCTTGTTTAATAGCTAGTTGCAGCCTTTCAAAATATTTTTTTGATGTGTTTATTTAGAACGAAACTTATGGCAGTAGACTAAATGATAACAGGAAGATGTGCAAGTGATTATAGTGAGACATTAGCATTGAGAATCACTGAGATTAACTGATAATAAGATATTCTGGTATTATTCTCAGTTATTATTGGTTTTATTTCATTTAACGTCTAGTTTTCAGGGTTTTTCAAACGTATTCTTTTTTAAATAAAATATATATATATATTATTATTATTATTAGAGTTTACCTCTGTGCACCAGTCTTTATAGTTTACCTCTGTGCACCGGTCTTCATAGTTTTCCTCTGTGCATTAGTCTTCATAGTTTTCCTCTGTACACCAGTCTTTATAGTTTTCATCTGTGCACCAGTCTTTATAGTTTACCTCTGTGCACCAGTCTTTATAGTTTACCTCTGTGCACCAGTCTTTATGGTTTTCCTCTGTGCACCAGACTTTATAGTTTACCTCTGTGCACCAGTCTTCATAGTTTTCCTCTGTGCACCAGTCTTCATAGTTTTCCTCTGTACACCAGTCTTTATAGTTTACCTCTGTGCACCAGTCTTCATAGTTTACCTCTGTGCACCAGTCTTTAGATTTTTCCTCTGTACACCAGTATTTATAGTTTTCCTCTGTGCTCCAGTCTTTATAGTTTACTTCTGTGCACCAGTCTTTAGAGTTTTCCTCTGTGCACCAGACTTTATAGTTTTCCTCTGTGCACCAGTCTTTATAGTTTACCTCTGTGCACCAGTCTTAATAGTTTACCTCTGTGCACCAGTCTTTATAAATTCCTATGTGCACCAGTCTTTATAGTTTACCTCTGTGCACCAGTCTTTATAGTTTACCTCTGTGCGCCAGTCTTTATAGTTTACCTCTGTGCACCAGTCTTTATAGTTTCCTCTGTGCACCAGTCTTTATAGTTTCCTCTGTGCACCAGTCTTTATAGTTCACCTCTGTGCACAAGTCTTTATAGTTTACCTCTGTGCCAGTCTTTATAGTTTACCTCTGTGCACCAGTCTTATAGTTTACCTCTGTGCACCAGTCTTTATAGTTAACCTCTGTGCACCAGTCTTTATAGTTTACCTCTGTGCACCAGTCTTTATGGTTTTCCTCTGTGCACCAGTCTTCATAGTTTTCCTCTGTGCACCAGTCTTCATAGTTTTCCTCTGTACACCAGTCTTTATAGTTTACCTCTGTGCACCAGTCTTTATAGTTTACCTCTGTGCGCCAGTCTTTATAGTTCACCTCTGTGCACCAGCCTTTATAGTTTACCTCTGTTCACCAGTCTTTATAGTTTACCTCTGTGCACCAGTCTTTAGAGTTTTCCTCTGTGCACCAGACTTTATAGTTTTCCTCTGTGCACCAGTCTTTATAGTTTACCTCTGTGCACCAGTCTTTATAGTTTCCTATGTGCACCAGTCTTTATAGTTTACCTCTGTGCACCAGTCTTTATAGTTTTCTATGTGCACCAGTCTTTATAGTTTACCTCTGTGCACCAGTCTTTATAGTTCACCTCTGTGCACCAGTCTTTATAGTTTACCTCTGTGCACCAGTCTTTATAGTTTCCTCTGTGCACCAGTCTTTATAGTTCACCTCTGTGCACAAGTCTTTATAGTTTACCTCTGTGCCAGTCTTTATAGTTTACCTCTGTGCACCAGTCTTATAGTTTACCTCTGTGCACCAGTCTTTATAGTTTACCTCTGTGCACCAGTCTTTATAGTTTACCTCTGTGCACCAGTCTTAATGGTTTTCCTCTGTGCACCAGTCTTCATAGTTTACCTCTGTGCACCAGTCTTTATAGTTTACCTCTGTGCACCAGTCTTTATAGTTTTCAAGCTTATATATTACTTAATAGATATTTTACTGAACTAATTTAATACAAACAATTGTCAAGAAATAACAATGTTGTGACAATGTGCATTCTTCTATGTGTAATTTTACACTGTCAATTTCATGTAATTCAAGTTTTCAAGCTTAAATATACATACATCATACATATTTTACTGAAAAAAATTAAGAAAAATACTTATTAAGAAACAATATTTTGACAGTGTTCAAGTGAGATAGAAATTCAACGACATCTTGCTTTGCCCCAGCTGTACGAAAACAGTTGTGTATGTACTTAACAATATTTATTTGGTCCTTGGGCATAAAAGCATACATTCTTTAGGTACAAAGTATATTAGGTCAGAAAGTATCTGATATATACTCTGTTTCACGTTGCTCGGATATTACATTACAGTATTTTTGTTCAAAAAAACATATGTCTAAAAATGTCTCATAAAATTCAATTAGGTATTAAATAGTGTATAAATCAATCATCGTTAGTTAAAAATTTATTTAAACAACAAACAAATTCTTAACTATAAAAGTCTGTAGATATTTTTAAATATGTTACTGATATATATATTCATTTACAAGAAAAATGTTACTGATAAAAAGACAAATATAGTAAAATATAAAATAAACTATCAAGTATAATGCTGTAAATTAATGTCTACTTGAAGGAATCAAATTTTAATTAGCCTATTCCAAGACAAAAAAAACAAATGTTTATTTATTGGTACAACCCATATTTTGTACCTAAATTATATTTAGGTTGAAATAATTAATTGATTTAATACAATTATGTTTGTATATAATAATTTATATTACGTTATTAGACATATTTTAAAACAATATTCAAGAAATGTATGAATTGTGTTATAATAACTAATTAATTAGTTTTGGTAAATATAATCTTTCAAACAAATAAAAACCAGCTCAGTTTGTGTCCTATATTATCCCTAACCCATCAATACCTCAACTGAGGACAAGGTGGGCGTTTGGACCTTTCCTCTTTTCATCTTATCTGTTGATGCAAAGGAATAAACAAACATCCCCCAAGATGGAAGTACTATACAAGGTGTTGAGAGGAGGTTTGTGGTTATTGCTTGTGTTTTTCTGAGTGTCTTGAAAAAGTGATTGTGTGAATCAAATAATTATAATTTAAGTGATTCAGTGTGGTCTTTAACAATGGAAAAAAGCCTAAGGAAAAATAATTAAAAGTGGTGAGAGGAAAACAATTTTAAATGTATATAAGTATAACGAAAATTGTTACCCGGATAAAAATGTCACTTTTTATGTAAAAAAAAAACCAGTAAGGCTACTTTAATTAGTGAAAGAACTAAGATTGAAGAATTATAAATTAAGAAGGAAGGAGATTGTGGACAGATTGTCATACCAACAAAATACCTCAAAAAATAAAATTTTAATAAAAAATTACAGTTAAATTTTTATCTTAATTTTGACTGTTTTTATTAAAATTAAAAACAAAACTGCCTCCAGAGATATGTTAGTAACACTTAACTGATTTCAAATTCCTTGTATGCTTAAATGAACAAACTAAAAAAAAAAAAAAATAGTATTTATAAATATATTCAGAGTTAATAAACAGCAATAAGTTAAGATTAAAAACTTACTAAACTTTTGGAACAGGTGGGTTACTAAAAAATAAATGTGACTCTTATACACTATAAAACACCTACTGAATTGTAAATGATTTTATGTCCTGTTAAAATAACTAAAAAATAATAACTGGCTTTATGCCTATAGTCTAATTGTCATTACCTAATATTATAAATTCAACTTTAAACAACATATTTTTAGCATAATAGGTTTTATATAAAAATAAATAATATTTTTCCTGAGTTCATATGTTAGTACCGATGGAATTTTGGATGGTTCACAGTGAAGCCAACTTACCAACACGATAACTGCGCGTGCCACACAGTCATGTTTCTTTGTGACTTATTACTGACTAAACTGTGTATTAGTGAAAAAAGTTTCAAATAAAGTACCAGTTTTTATATACAACTTTCCCGCTGACGAAACTTACCTGACCAAAAAATTAAAAACTTCCTCCTAGGTCGACTTTTCCATGTTTTTTCTCAAATATATGAACTAATTTTTACTTATATTATTACATATTAGTTTTATTTTATAATAAATTCATACTAACACAGTGAGCATCCACTACTTCTGTATAAAGTTTACACAAAATTTCAAAATGTTCAATCAATATTTATTCACTTAAAATGCAGTGTAATTGAATTGCGGCCTCTAAAAACTGAATCTCCAAGGGCTATACGTTTTTAAAGCATATGGTAGTTTTTTTTAAATTATTAACTTATTTTTTTATTTTATACCTTTAATAACAGGCAATAAATATTTTCCCAACCATTTCCATGCAAACATTTGATTTTATGATTACTTTTTATCAGCGAGCCAACGTTTTTATATAGTGCTGTACCTCAAAAACTCCCATTTGATTAGCATTGCTTACCGTACTGTATTCTCAATATGAAATAGGGTATAGAAAAGTTCTGCAAGATTTATTTTTATATTTAAATATTTTGTGTTACAAAACAAGCTATATACTTTGTAAGTATACATAAAACCAATTCATTGCACAGTTGTGATCAAGATAGGAAATGAATACTAAACCAGAAATAGTTCTTAATTTATGAACATTCAGACAAGCTATATGAAATACCGTACTAAATACCTGACACTGATTATTTTCTGTTAAAAAATGTTAACATATTTATTCTATTAATATAGGAAAGATCTAAACCATGGACAACGTTAAAAAAAATAAAGGATCATAGTGAATAGAAAATATTCAGTTTGACATTCATGAATATCTGGTACTCAAAAGCATGAAAGTTCAAGGTCAAAATGGAGATAAAAACTGTAGATTTAAAGCAAAGCAGCAATACCTTGTTATCTGCGGTGAATATAATCTGCCTTACTTCCATATATAGTCTGCCCTATTACATACCACTGTTTGAGGCCTATGCAACCAATGTTATCTGATAATTCTTATTATCCCATTAACTACATAACACATAGCAACATTTATATAAAAAGCTAATATGTCCATCATTCTACTAATTTATAATAAGATCAATAGTGATCCAGTAGGTAAGTAACTAATTAGTGATACGTCTATGTGACAATTCCTTTGAATAGCCCTAACTAAAGTAACAAATCACTTGTGTTACGGTTAAGTAAGTTAAAAATATTGCCTTAATTAAGTTGTTAACTTATTTATCCACAAATATTTGGACCCATATCTACCTGGAACATACTTGCCAATTAGCATATTACAAAAAGATACTCCCCTTAAAATAAAATACTTGAATTTATCTTAAGGCCATAAAAGAAGTGTTATTGGATTTTAAGAATGAGGCTAAATAACAGAAAATGAGAGCACTGAAGAATTAAAGTTGGATTAGTATTTTCTTATGTGGATATTCACAAACAACCATCCATATAATTGCTGAAGTTTTAATGAATAAATATAACGTAGTCTACAGGAAACTTAAATTTGACTTGTGGAACTGTCATGAGTTATGATATTGTAGTTTATCTTTCATACTTTATCCTTGAAAATAGTGATTTTTTTATCATCTGCAGATAAAATTTGTCATGAAAATAAATATCAAACATTAAATGTAATTATTTGCTTGAAATGATAAAAGTTATCTAAATAATGTCAAGAATAACAATAATAATATTTTTGTTACTATTAAAATCACCCTCTACCTATGACTACATCTGAAATATCCTGTATGACCGCCTTGCGAGACTGGGGGCTCTGCCATACTCGCCAGCGAGGCCAAGAGGGTGAGCTGAGCGAGGGAGAGGAGGGGGTGGATTTAAGGTTGGGGGTTTTTGAACACCGACAGCATATCCAACACAAGATAGATGGCAGACAACATACACTCACTACTCCAAATGTGTCCATCATCACATCTACTCACAAGACCTCACTATCACGTACTGATAGAGCCTTTTCAATCTCTCTTACACTTCATATTGTTATATTCTTATCTTTCTGCACTTGGCTCTATGGTCTTGATAATATTTTTATATAATTAATACAGTGGAGCCAACTTAGTACATAAGTTGGGAATTATAATTTTATTACTAGCTAGAGCGAAGCTTAATAGCGGTTTACAGTTGCACAAACCATTTCAACAATTAATGTGTCTTTAATATTGTTATATTATTAATTTCTTTTTTTGTTAAATTTATTAAAATCTCTATTTTTCCAACTATCTAAAATCAACTAAGCTATTGAAAAAATGTGTAATTATATCCAGTGGCAGAAACATACATTACTATTGACCCAGAAATTATGTGCACCCGAGTTTGAAGGTTGTTTTTTTAAAGAACCAAGATGCCTACGAAAAATCTAATCACCCCATTGTTTTCCTCCTTTAATTGTACGTTATGACATATGCATATTTTAATTTCATTTCAAGTTTTAATCTTTTTTATCATAGTTGGAACAAAAAAAGAACTGGAAATTAACTAGGTTATGTTGCAAATCAAAATACCATCATTATTACTCAAAACCCCGTTAATGTATAACATTATATATATTTTAATTTCTGGAACGTTTCTATGAGTTTTATAAATATTAGAATTTTAACTTTTTGAGAAAAAAAGTTTGATCAGTTCCCTGAAACACTGTTTTCTAGGTTTCTAGAAATCGTAAAATTAATTACTTGTTCTTGTTGTAATCCTTATTACATGTATAGTTACGATACATTACTTTCATATATGTAAGTAAATACAGTGATTTTAAATCAATTTTAAATAACTATAAATTGATTAAAATAAATACAAGACAAAGTAATTAATTTTACTACCTCTAGAAGCCAAGAAAACAATGTTATAGGGGATTTATAAAAACGTTTTTTCTAGAAAAGTTAAAATTCTAAAATTTATAAAACTTATAGGAAACATTCTCATCAACCAGGTATTAAAATATAGATGTGATATATTAACAGGTATTTGAGTAATAAGGGTGTAAATTTGATAAACATTGAAAACTAGTTAAAAATCTAGTTCTTCTTTTGTTCCATCTAGGATAAAAATTATAAAACGTGTAATAACATTTTAAAATGCATATGTCATTACATAAAATTAAACAAGAAAAATAATAATATGATTAGATTTTTCGTAGGCCACTTAGTTCCTTAGAAAACAATCTTCAAACTCGGGTGCACATAATTTTTGCGTTGACAGTAGTCTCAAATAGCCTCTAGAATGAGAATAAAAACGGCAGGAAAAAAGAGTAAAGTTACTAGAACTATGGGAAAACAAGGATTTTAATAGTGTTTATATTACTTATCAGAAAATTATAGGATGGAAAATTGTAACGATACCAACCTTGTAAATACAAAATGTGTGTTTAATATAGTATAAAATTATTTATTCATTATAAGTAAAATTTCTAGGTGTAAATTATAAATAAGGTAGGTGTTTATTATCAAGGTCCTGATATAATTGTAAAACATGTTTATTTGCATTGTCTTTTTTTAACCCTTTAACATAAAATTTGTCTCCATCTAAAACAATGTCCACTTGTTTTAATAGCAAACAAATAGATAATGCTTTAATGATAGATGACAGATGCAGGAAGAGGGTTTATTTTTTGATGAATTACAATTTTCCAGCGTATGTGAATTTTGGTTGGATTTATTAATGGAAACCAAATACTCAAATTACATCAAAAGATGCAAGTAAAATTTAGTTGATATTAAGATCAGGTGTTCCCAAGGCATGCCCTACCAATGCTTTCCTAATGGAACTGTAATTGCCTTGCCTAAAAATAAAAATTACTATTTTATGTTATTGATTATTACAGATGGAGTTGATATTGGTCAATTATATTCTTCATTTTGTTTTTAATTTTCAAATATTACCAATAAATTTAACTTATAAGCAACACAAATAAATAATAAACAGATAATTTTTGAAAATTAATAATAAAGTGAAGAAATGATTGATCATTATTACATTTATTTGATGATTTTACCATAGTATTCCATATTTCTGGAATACTAAACTAATTTATTCCATTCTAAACTAAAAATACCACTCAAAATAATTTATTTCTGGCAATACAAAACTGTTGATTAAAGAATGAGCTTTTATTTTATCAAGAGATTGATAGAAAAAATAATTGGGATGTTTATACAATTTTGGACAACACAATTCACTAGAAACATGTTGCAGATGTACCTATGATGCACAATCAATGCATGATTCAAATGTATCCAAGATGCAGGGACTAAAATGTCTTACATTATTTCAACTGATAGTATTATAGAGGCATTAGTGATGGGATTAAACCAGGTGAAAAAAACAATTCACCCAGTTCTTTTCTGAATTTCAGGAAAATTCACCTGAAACACTGGATCACAGAGAGGGAGAATGTATGTATCGCCTGTAGGTGGTTGGCTGGGGGAACGGGGAAGGGAGATTCGCCCGCTTATTACCCCTCACCTCATACTCCCATCCTCTGACATCGTCCGTGCTCTTTTTCCTGTCAAAATATTAGTGATTGTTCTATTTTTCAGTTTTCTGACTCCTTTTTCTGTAGTTTGTTCTAGTCCTATTTGAAATTGAGTAATCCTTAATGTGCTATGTTTATTTGATTTTTAACATTATAATTAATTGTTAACAATGTGACATTAGTTTTCAAATTATTTGTTGTTACCAACTAGGTTTAATATTTAAACTGATTCAAACATTAAACTGTCAGACCAAACCAATTAGCTTGGTTCTTTGCAAAAAGGTGCAAAGATACAGGTGCTATTAGTGTTGGGGGGTAAGTAGAGAGAGTAGTCAGATTGTATGGCTCTTTAGTAATTTTCTTTGACTCTCTTTTCCATATAAATAAAGATGGTTGGTTTCAAAATGCACTGTACTCGAGTGTGAACCTCTGCTATAAATCCAATATTTATTCAGGTTTTAAACAAAATACATAAATATTTAGCTTATTTATTTCACAAAAAAAAAAAAAAAAAAAAAAAACACTGATTTTCAGTACTTTTGAAACAAAGTCCCACTTTGATATATTATAAATAAAAAACTATTGAGGTTATATACAACACTGAAATTTTAATGAAGTTTTATAAGGTTAGTTTTTAATAAAATGCTTAGTTCCTTTAGTTGTTTCTTTGATAAATATGTTCTTGTAATTATTGTAAACCCTTGCAAACTCAGGATCAGATAATCGCACAACCAAAAAACCCTGTAAAAAGTAAATTTGGTTTATAAATAGTAGGGACTGTCCACTTTTTGAAAAGTTTGACTATTGTCAGCAGTCAGACCAGCCGGAGACGGCACCCGTCAGGCAATGTTGCCCACCCCTAAGGTGTGCCGCCCCTAGGCACTGGCCTAGTGGGAAATCCGTCCCTGCCATGAGCAATCAACATTAAGCATCAATTAAAAAATGTGTCAAAATCTAAATTGACGAATAAAAAACTGTTTTAAAAGATTACCTACCAAGAGGAACTATGTTTTTGCTTGATTCGAAAAATGTAAGATTGGTCAAATTTATGGAGAATAGTTTGTGATGGTGCTGCCTGAAAACCACAAGTCACAAGAATTCCTGATCACTCCAGCCTATTCTTTCTGAAGTTTTTGAAAGGTCAAATATCCTGAATAGCTTCTTTTAGGGTAATTTTAGGTAGATGGGTGACTACAAAATGACCCTTTTTAGAGATTAAACTAATTGTTGAGAGCAACTTTGCATGTTTAGAATTATATTAATTTATAATATCACTAATTATTTTTTGGTAATGTATTTTATTTGAATTTTTGTCATGTACACTTATTTTAATTCTATCAAATTTTAGTAACTATAACTTTATCTATGAGGATATATATTATTTTATTTTATATCAACTAAAATTGTAAACCAAAGAGTTCATCTATGTTTTTTGACTATGTTAATGCATGTATTTTCCAAAGACAATAAAGAATTTGAACAGTGTAAAAATTTGTCATATCTTTAATAATGTTGTTGATAAAAAACTTTAAAAAGAAAGTACATTTTAACACTATACAATGTTTACTTCTTTGAACTGTTTGTTTTCTTTAAGAAACTTTACTTCACATGGGCCTATAGGCTTGTGTATGATCTTTATTGAATGAAGTACTGACAGCTTAATTGGGAAGTTGAACCTTGGAATGTGTCTCCTTTTCGTTCTTCTACCTTTCATATCACATTCTAGCATATTTAGGAGAAGTATCATATGATTGGTGCTGTTAGAAATTCTTTGTATGTTAAGGGAGATGTTAGTTAAACAGTTTTGGGATCCTTATACTTAAAATTAAACGGAATATTGTGGCATTTATTTAGGACTTGTCAATATATTATAAGAACTGATAATCACTTAATAGATTGTTAGTGTTATACTCATATGACCATTAACATCATTTGTGTGGTGAGTGGAATATGATATAATTGTGGGTGAATAGGAGAACCATAATCATGATTTGTTTATAATGGATGGGAGAGCCTTCAATAAGATATATTTGAATATAGGTATGAGAACCATAAGCATGATACGTTTGCTGGTGATCGAGAGAACCATAATCATGATATGCCTTTGGATGACTAAGCATGATATGTTTGCGGGTGACTGAGAGAACCACAATCATGATATGCCTGTGGATGACTGAGAGTGATATGTTTGCGCGTGACTGAGAGAACCATAATCATGATATGCCTGTGGTTAACTGAGAGAACCATAATCATGATATGTTTGCGGGTGACTGAGAGAACCGTAATCATGATATGCCTATGGTTAACTGAGAGAACCATAATCATGATATGTTTGCGGGTGACTGAGAGGACCATAAGCATGATACGTTTACTGGTGACTGAGAGAACCATAATCATGATATGCCTTTGGATGACTAAGCATGATATGTTTGCGGGTGACTGAGAGAACCATAATCATGATATGTTTGCGAGTGACTGAGAGAACCATAAGCATGATATGTTTACTGGTGACTGAGAGAACCATAATCATGATATGTTTACTGGTGACTGAGAGAACCATAATCATGATATGCCTTTGGATGACTAAGCATGATATGTTTGCGGGTGACTGAGAGAACCATAAGCATGATATGTTTGCGAGTGACTGAGAGAACCATAATCATGATATGTTTACTGGTGACTGAGAGAACCATAATCATGATATGCCTTTGGATGACTAAGCATGATATGTTTGCGGGTGACTGAGAGAACCACAATCATGATATGCCTGTGGATGACTGAGAGTGATATGTTTGCGGGTGACTGAGAGAACCATAATCATGATATGCCTGTGGTTAACTAAGAGAACCATAATCATGATATGTTTGCGGGTGACTGAGAGAACCGTAATCATAATATGCCTATGGTTAACTGAGAGAACCATAATCATGATATGTTTGCGGGTGACTGAGAGAACCATAATCACGATATGCTTGTAGTTGACTGAGAGAACCATATGATATGTTTGTGAGTGTGAGAACCATAAACATGATACGTTTTGCGGGTGAACAATAGTTAGTGGGTGCGTGTGAGAGCTCTTAACATGGTGATTGTATGTGGATGGGAGAATTGTCAATATTGAATGTTTATTGGATGGTTAGACTTACAACCTTGTAAACAATGCTTTCCTTGTAAGTTGACACTATACCGTATAATAGCCGACAGAGAGGATTAGTGGCTAAAACTTTAGATTGTGGAATGAAGCTGGCAGTTAATATGGAGGAACTAAAACTAAACATGCAGGAAGACTTTCAAAGAGTTGATGATACTAACGATAATCAACCTATACATCCTAGAAACAGTGAAGTACATTAACATCAAGGTGCCAGAAGTAATGCGGACTGGTACACAGTTCCATACTAGGCTCGCAAAAAATTACTGCCTTCCCGTTCATCACCTCAGTGGAACTGAAAAGAAGCCAAAATACATGGGAGCTAAGATGAGGAATAATCTACCGGAAGAATTGACGACGGCTGACAGAATATATTTCACAAAACACCTGAAGAAATGGCTGCAGAACAACCCATTCTACTCACTGGTGAAATTCTTCATCAGAAGAAATGCAGAAACTAATAAACAATTACCATTGTAACATAATTTCTGTACATTCTTATAATTATTGATATGTAATATCTTGATGATCTTGTTAATAAAGGAATTGTTGTCTTTGATATGTCACTCGCTAAATAAAGTTCACACTCAGTCTTGTAGGCCTATATGAACTTGTAAGGGAAATGAAACATCTTATGTCAATATAATTAAAGAATTAACAAAAAAATTATTTAATTCTTAATATTTGATGCTCAGAATTTCCTAGTGGTTACCTGTAAGAGGTGGCGGTGGTGGCGGGGGTGGAGGTTTGCTATAGGTTGTGAAGCCTGGCTTGTCATCGTGGAAGAGATCTTTGACTCTGTTGTATGGCACTTCCTGGGGGTTGTGCAAGTAGAAACCTTGTCCTTGGCTCATCGGGTTTATGTAGAGACCATCCTTTACAGAGGGAGAACTGTCCTTGCTTACTTGTCCAGGAGGGTGCAAATAAAATGGCTCCTTGCCACTGTTGTAGTTGATGCAATCTGCGTAAGAACACTGTTGACACAAGACATATCTCATAAACTGTTGTACTTTAGCTCCAAAAAGAAAGGTATATTAATATTAATTTACTGTTGTTGGAAAGTTATTTGTTAGCATTGGATTTTTCATGATTGGTTCACGTTTTTTATAACTGTCAAAACGTATTTGTTTCTTAAAATACTTGAAACATAGACCAATTAAATGATGCTGTTCATAAAAATAACAGAAGCTTAAATTTTAAAATATGTTAATGGGAAATGACTTGTTAAGATAGAACAATTATTTTAATATTTCCATTATTTGAAGAAAATCTCACTGCGTTACATCTTTCTAAAATGTAAGTATATTGTATGAGATATCAAGTAGAAATATTTCAAAACCAAGCTGTGAGTATGTAGACATATTACTCGTATATAATCAAATTCAGCTGCCCGCCCACCTTGAAGGTTTAGTTTTTTATGTATTTAGACGCCACTCAGGTTTAATTTATCAAATTTTGTTGTCTCAGTTTTTAACAAGTTGACATCTAATGGAATTTTTTTTCAAATATAGTATAAGCCATTCAACTCTTACAAAGATTTTAGCTTAGGAAATACACATTTTCTTCCAAACGTATGTGCTTTCTAGTATGCATTCACTCATACATTAAGATTTTTATGCTGTTGAGTTTAAGTCATTATATAAACTCATTTTCAATTATCTAATTATTATAAAACATTCACTACTTACACAATATTACCAAAGTACTTAAGTTGCTCTAGTAACTTTAGATGCTATGTTAAAACTGGTACCATTTTCCCACGTTCTTTGGCTTAACAAGAAAAAACCTATACTTATTTTCAATTTTAGTTTTACATTATCACACATTTATTAACCTTTAAACGGAAACCGTCGTAATATTTATGAGTGTAGTTTGTTTTGGTATATTACAAATTTGTTTTTGTGCAGATTGTAACGCCCTTTTTATTGTCTGTTGTCTTCTAATAGTCAAAGTCAGTTGTGCAAAGAAATTCAGTGAAAGCGGTTTACTGTACGTGAAAGGATGTATTTTCATAAATTTTACTATTGCTTTCCATGAAAGGAACTTTTTATACTTACTATATTTATTATATTATAACAGATTTTCTTTTTATTTGTACAAATATTAAATGTTTTATTGCCAATATTTTATTACCTTATTGTATTTTAATATATTTCTTATTCTCGTATACTTTTAATTTGTTCTAACCATTGCTTTACGAAACTCAGAAATCGATAAGCTAATAGGACTGTCACCTTATAACATCTTTGCAAGGGCTGTCCCTTACTATATCAAACCTTTTCTAATCAAATTTGCATATTTTCTTTATATGTTTCAAGTTTTATTTTGAGTTTTGATAACTTAGAAATAATATTGTGAAAAAATGTCTTTTTAATTTTGTAATGTATATTATAAACATACTTTCAAGTAGCAAAATTATGTAGATACAATAAAACATTTACTAATATGTACAGTAAAGCACATATATTCAGAATAAAACTGTTTCTGCATTTAAAAAATACCTAAACATATTTTTTTTCATTCAAACAAAAAAATCGTAAAATCTACTACAGCTTTCTAACAATGTAACTTTTACTAGGCTTTCTGTTCCAGGGTTAAGGAAGTTTTGTTTTATAAAAACTCAGATCCCTTTGCTGTTTCTCACTGTAACAACCATAAGTGGACAGCTAAAGATCACTTCTGATGCTAATTTAACAAAAAATAAAAATTTAGAATACAGAAAAATGAATTATTTGATCATATCAGTGGTTACCACCCAATGTTCTGTAATCATGCAAATATTGAAATAAGAACTATATTTCACTGTAGATGTATTTTATTTGATAATATTTTAAGATTGAAATAACAAAGTAAATAAAAGCATTACTGAGAAAGGCAAAATATGTATAGTTAATTTCAATCAATTTGTTTACGATCTAAAGTTTTTATAGAATGTTAAAGAAAGAGGATTCTTAATTCTTGGGTATCTGTAACTTCTGATTTCAGTTTTAAAATGTACCATCCTAATTGAGTGAAGTAACTGGGGTACTTACAATAGTGTCACCGGCACGGCAGGTACAACCATGTAGTTTGCCCTGACGGAGATCGTCATGGTAGTCTGGGGTGGTGCCTCTTTGTACCAGCAAGTTGAGGCACTGCACAAAAGATTGTTGGTACAACATTTAACATTGAACTACAAGACTTAAGGCTGGAATGCTCATGATGTGTCAACAAAATGGGTGTTGTATTGAATTTGGCACCATGACTAAGGGTTGATGGTAAGGAAGGGCCCCTCAAGTCTTACAAAGAGTAACTTTTATTGCCCTTCCCTCCATGGTTCCCTTTAAACCATCACATCATTATAAAAGCTCAGCCTACTATCGTTTCCAAAATAACAAAGATTTATAGTCTAGAAAACCCTATAAGTCTACTTTAGGGGGGTTGCAAAGTAATAATGCCAGAGTTAGTAGAAATTACCCCAAACATTTCAAAAATCCAAACTAGCCAAGCTTTTGTTTCATGTTTATGTTTTTCATATTTGCTGTTTGAAATAAATTATTTAATTAAAGCCAAAATAATTATTAAAGCCAATGTTACTCTTATGGAAAAAAGGAATTGTTGAGGAGCTGTTTCTACCCTTTAGGCATAGAATTTCGAGAAATCCTTTCTTAGTGGGTCTGTATGATACAAAAGCTAACTTCTCTCCAAATTTAATCAAAATCTGTTCAGTAGTTCTTGAGATTTTGTGGTGTGTGAGTACATTGTTTTTAGATTTTACATATTAAGATATCTTAATGTATAAAATCAACCTTTACAGGTCTTGACGCTTGGCCGAAATATGTTTTATTGCACTCACAGTTAATTTTGTATACACTTTTTGTTGGTTGATTTTAATTTTTTAGTTATAATTTTGATATTTTACTATGGTTTCATGATTGTAACACTTGGTCAAATACTAAAATAACTTTGAGTGCAATAAAACATATTTCGGCCAAACATCAAGACCTATATATATATATATATATATATAAGAATACAAGAGCATATATACAATTTTAAAACTGAAAGTATTGAACAATATACATGACTAGAACACGTTATCAAGAATTGGTATAAAATGAAATTTGAAGAATCATCTATTGTTTTCCTATCTTCTCCAAACTGTGAGTTTGGAAAAATAGAAACAAAATTGAATCTGCATTCTTGGCATTGAAGAAAGAAAACTGTGTTTTACAACCTTCAATTAATTAATTTTAATAATTTTTTCATCACTAATTAGAGAAGAATTATGAAAAAATCTTTAATTGAAAACCTTGTTTTAAAATTTTATTTACTTCTCTAATTATGTTAGTATTTACAAATTACATTTCTTGAACATACGTATTATATATTATATTTTGTACAATTTGTAAAATAATCTGATGTAACAGGCAAAAATTCATGAATGAAAAGTTAAATTTTCAGAATTAATAAATATTTTCATTAAAACCACCAAAATTCAACCATGAAAAAAATGAAGATGAATAAGTTGAAAATTCTGTCAAGTATTGCATATACTTGGGTTGGATAGGAGTGTCTGTCTAGTATTGCATATACTTGGGTTGGATACGAGTGTCTGTCAAGTATTGCATATACATAGTTGGATAGGAGTGTCTGTCTAGTATTGCATATACTTGGGTTGGATAGGAGTGTCTGTCTAGTATTGCATATACTTGGGTTGGATAGGAGTGTCTGTCAAGTATTGCATATACATAGTTGGATAGGAGTGTCTGTCTAGTATTGCATATACTTGGGTTGGATAGGAGTGTCTGTCTAGTATTGCATATACTTGGGTTGGATAGGAGTGTCTGTCTAGTATTGCATATACTTGGGTTGGATAGGAGTGTCTGTCAAGTATTGCATATACATAGTTGGATAGGAGTGTCTGTCTAGTATTGCATATACTTGGGTTGGATAGGAGTGTCTGTCTAGTATTGCATATACATAGTTGGATAGGAGTGTCTGTCTAGTATTGCATATACTTGGGTTGGATAGGAGTGTCTGTCTAGTATTGCCTATACTTGGGTTGGATAGGAGTGTCTGTCAAGTTCAATGTTTATGTATGTTAGATAGGAGTGTCTGTCAAGTTCAATGTTTATGTATGTTAGATAGGAGTGTCTATCAAGTTCAATGTTTATGTATGTTAGATAGGAGTGTCTGTCTAGTTCAATGTTTATGTATGTTAGATAGGAGTGTCTGTCAAGTTCAATGTTTATGTATGTTAGATAGGAGTGTCTGTCAAGTTCAATGTTTATGTATGTTAGATAGGAGTGTCTGTCAAGTTCAATGTTTATGTATGTTAGATAGGAGTGTCTGTCAAGTTCAATGTTTATGTATGTTAGATAGGAGTGTCTGTCAAGTTCAATGTTTATGTATGTTAGATAGGAGTGTCTGTCAAGTTCAATGTTTATGTATGTTAGATAGGAGTGTCTGTCTAGTTCAATGTTTATGTATGTTAGATAGGAGTGTCTGTCTAGTTCAATGTTTATGTATGTTAGATAGGAGTGTCTGTCAAGTTCAATGTTTATGTATGTTAGATAGGAGTGTCTGTCAAGTTCAATGTTTATGTATGTTAGATAGGAGTGTCTGTCAAGTTCAATGTTTATGTATGTTAGATAGGAGTGTCTGTCAAGTTCAATGTTTATGTATGTTAGATAGGAGTGTCTGTCAAGTTCAATGTTTATGTATGTTAGATAGGAGTGTCTGTCAAGTTCAATGTTTATGTATGTTAGATAGGAGTGTCTGTCTAGTTCAATGTTTATGTATGTTAGATAGGAGTGTTTGTCAAGTTCAATGTTTATGTATGTAATGTTTTTGACCTTTCTTTTATTTCATAAAATTCAGCCGTTTGCTTTGTTAAACTAGTTGGTGTTCCATTCTCGTGATATGCTCATAGAATTAAAATTCAGCTCAAATTCTTTAAGTTTGAATGCCAGTATTTTTTATTTAATATTTTCTGATAGTAATTATTTCATATTTTAATCACTGCTTTAGAGGTATTCTGGTTTAATAACTGTTAAAGTGTCTCAGTTTTGCATACTTAAATAGTGATGTTTTACTATAGATGTATATAAGCAGTTGTCATTTTTTTATAACAAACTTTATTTATAATTTATTCATTGTTATCTAATCATTGATGCATGCTCAATCTGGATCTAACCATCACATGAACCTGCAGTGTTCATGTGTTTTACTATTTTTATTTTCGTAAATATGTAATTTTTGTATAATGTTTTTAATGTGACTGTTTTGACAATGTACAATGGATGTGAACATGGAGTTCTTGCTCTGAAACTGGTAGTCCAATAAAGGATTTTGTAGTTGAAGACGACAAAGGTACGTTAACCATATTATTTATTTATAACTTTTTTAAGGACAGATTTTTGTATGATTTCACTTGTATGATTTTTAAATGATATTTGAATTGAGGAACACTTTCAATTTTCTAGTACTTTGAATGCTAGATTTAGGAGCTGATATAAAGCAGTCGAGCAGTTCTGCTTTACTTTCTTTTTTTGATCTATTATTTTGCTATTTATTTTAGGCCCTTAATTTATTTTTGAGCAACACAATATATGTCTAGAGTTAACATTGCAAGAACATCGCAAAGGCTAGGCAATTGACTTAAATATTGGTCCTTTCTAGTTTGGTGGATTGATCCAAGTTATTTATATATTTTATTACCATTCCTAGATTACATTTTCTTTGATCAACAATTTCTTCAGTATAGTGTTTCAATTATGGATTGTAGAGTTTTGAGGTCTAATAAGCTCTGTTCTTTTAAAATTTGAACAGAGAGGTTCACAACCAATACATTTTCAATCATATTTTAAAGTCAGCAAATGTTCAAACAGTATGTTTTTTTATAAATATATTGATGTCTAAAGATTAGTTTGAAGTTGCTGACCAAGATTTGTTACTGACCCAAAGCAAAACCTTTACTAAAATTGACGTGAACTTTCATAAAATTTGTGAAAAATTAGAATTTTTACATTTATCATTTATTATAAATTTACTGTTTAACTTATGTAATGTATAAAACTACTCTAAACTAGAATGTACAGAACATAGTGACATTAAGACCATGCTAGCATTAATAACCTTTACAGCCTCCCTCTTCGGGGTTGAAGTCAGATGTCGAAACTCTTGATAATTACATATCTCCAAGTTTGCAAAATGTTTTAAAATGTAAGTGGGTTGCAATGAAACCAGTTGTACAAGCACTGAGCAGTCAGGCTGTAATGGACCGACCAGATCAGATGTAGGCTATGCAAGGCTCACACTAGACTGGTCCGAAACTCACATTATAAAGACTTAACTTCACAAGCATAAATCCTTGGCAACATTCATACAAGATATTTCTGTGATAAACCTCATTACGAAATAATTTCTTAAGACAGTATGAACGAATAGCATTTTGATCCCTATTAAAATTAGAAATCTAAACAAATTGTTTTAATAGTGATCAGATGTATTATATAATCTTGAATCTATACACAGAGTGAGTTTTATGTCCTGGCACACCTGGATATTATTGAAACGGCCTGAGATATAAATGTGAGACCTTAAACATACCTATTATAACTCATTTTTCAATTTTTCAAGCTGTTAAGCATTTCCCCCCCCCCTTTTCTAAAGGACGACAGCTAAAAATTTTCAAATGCAAACCCCTATCATGTGACCCCTCATTTTAAAGGTAATAAAAAAAGAAATCCAATGATGCAAACTAGAGGTCTCTACATTTAATTTAACAGAGTAAAAAACTAATTTACAATAAGTGAGTTTTAGGTCCTGGCACACCTGGATATTATTGAAACAGCCTGAGACATCAATGTAAAACCTTGACCATGCCTATTATAACATATTTTTTTTAACTTATCAAGTTGTTAAACACTTTGCCCCCCTTTTCTAAAGGGGCAACTACAAATTTTCAAATGCAAACCCTAGCATGTGACTCCTCATTTTTAAGGTAATAAAAAAGAAATCCAGTGATGCGAACTAGAGGTCTCTACGTTTAATTTAACAGAGTAAAGGTCTAATTTACAAGAAGTGAGTTTTATTTCCTGGCACACCTGGATATTATTGAAAAGGCCTGAGATATCAATGTCAGACCTTTACCATACCTTTGCCCCCCTTTTCTAAAGGTTTAACTTTTCAATTAGTTTTCATTTACAATAAGTGAGTTTTATGTCCTGGCACACCTCCATAAAGGGGGGGAAATAAAATTAACATACCTCACATGATAGATTTAAAAATTGATAAAAAGTTACATCATTATTAATTAATGATTTTGCATTTTTCTAGTTAATGTAAATTAATCTTTTACTCCTTTAAATTAAATGTAGAGACCTCTAATTTACATCATTGGATTTAGTTTTATATTACCTTTAAAATGAGGGGTCACATGATAGGGGTTTGCATTTGAAAATATTTAGTTGCCCCTTTACCCCCCTTTAGAAAAGGGGGACAAAATGTTTAACAACTTGAAAATTAAAAAAAAAGTTATAAAAGGGTCAAGGTCTCACATTGATATCTCACCCCGTTTAAAATACATGCAGGTGTGCCAGGACATAAAAGTCACTCTGCATATAAAAGCCAAATACCACAGGCTAAATCACTCATCACGAAATCTCAAAAACCACCGAATTTGAGCTTGATACAGTAGACACCCTGCCGCAGTTTGTGGAGTCGTCGTTGATATTAAGGGCACAATAGAGCTTGACCCAATACCCTGCCAAGTCGTTGATGTTAAGAGCACACTAGAGCTTGACACATTAGATACCCTGCCACAGTACGTGGGGTCGTCGTTGTTGTAAAGGGCACAGTATAGGTTGACACATTAGATACCCTGCCACCAGTACGTGGGGTCGTCGTTGTTGTAAAGGGCACAGTATAGGTTGAAACATTAGATACCCTGCCACAGTACGTGGGGTCGTCGATGTTGTTAAGGGGTAGAATAGGTAGACACATTAGATACTCTGCCTGAGTACGTGGGGTCGTCGATGTTGTTAAGGGGTAGAATAGGTAGACACATTAGATACCCTGCCACAGTACGTGGGGTCGTCGATGTTGTTAAGGGGTAGAATAGGTAGACACATTAGATACTCTGCCTGAGTACGTGGGGTCGTCGATGTTGTTAAGGGCACAGTATAGGTTGACACATTAGATACCCCGCCAGAGTACGTGGGGTCGTCGTTGTTGTTAAGGGTACAGTATACGTTAACACATTAGATACCCTGCCAGAGTACGTGGGGTCGTCGTTGTTGTTAAGGGTACAGTATACGTTAACACATTAGATACCCCGCCAGAATACGTGGGGTCGTCGTTGTTGTTAAGGGCACAGTATAGGTTAACACATTAGATACCCTGGCAGAGTACGTGGGGTCGTCATTGTTGTTAAGGGTACAGTATACGTTAACACATTAGATACCCTGCCAGAGTACGTGGGGTCGTCTTTGTTGTTAAGGGCACAGTATAGATTAACACATTAGATACCCTGCCAGAGTACGTAGGGTCGTCGTTGTTGTTAACGGTATAGTATAGCTTGACACAGTAGATATTCTTCCACCGCAGATAAGGTTGTGTTTGATGTGAAGGGCACAAAAGAGTTTGACTTTCACCAATATTAGCTGAATCAATCAAGTGATTGTTAGTGAGAGTGAACTTATTGGGCTGGAACTGGAACTATGACAGAGAGGGACGGCGAAAAGTAACGCCACGCCACAACCATAGAACTATGGCCACTACACCTAGTCAGAAGTTAGGACCCGTACACACTGTAGGAAGTGACACATCTATGCAGATATTCTCTCCCTTGAAATCTTTATTTAGTTTTGCCCGAACTGTTGTCAAAATCTATTGTAATGTTGTTAATTAATAATCGATTAACTACAGTAGGTCTAGTAGTTACTGCGTGACTAGTGAGCAAAAAATTTAAATGCTGGGAGAAGAGTTAGCTTGTGAAGAGAATCATCTGTGGAATATAACGAAGCAGCTTATTTCACACCTAGATTCATAGCGTAGTTATACGAATATGGAGAAACAATTGTACAAAAACCGATTCGGGAATCGATAATACCGATTATTGGCAAACAAAATAAACCTTAATTTGATGTCTACTTAAGTACACCTGGTTTTAGTGTATTAAGCTCCTAATATAAATATCCAACGTTATTACCTAACTGTCTAAAAATTATATTATTTGTTATTATTTAACGGATTAGGGTTAACAAAATAAGGCCTACAGTCGAATGTGAATAAAACCTGCCTGTAATATTTCTTGAGAGAAAATTAAAAAGTGTACAAATCTATTTTAGATGGAATTTAATGGTTATTCTGAATCAAGGTTTAGGTATGATGCTCGGACATTGCACAGAAATGAACCGGTCCCGACGGGCCATGAATTCACAATCTGGTTCATGTTTTAGTCAAGAAAGTTGCTCATCAGGTCTCGAGTCATTATTTTGACCTCAAGTTTGCACTCTTGTGTTTTACAAACCTTTAAAATGAGATATATCTCGAGGTAGGCTTACATTTAAAATGTTTAAGACTTCCTTCATGGGCCCATCACCTGGCTATGCAAAAACAAGTAAAACATGTCTAAATATATTAACATGTACATAACTACAAAGTTTCATTACATTTCTTTCAATGGTTTTGAAATTAATAAATATATTCCAGACTTTTACCCAACCCTGTACTAGTAATTAGGGATGACCAAAAGTAAACGCATTATTTTCTTTGCATTAGTTGAACAATTTAACTGATGCGAAAATTAACTGATGTGCAAGACCACCTGATTCAACAGGAAATGGATATTCCATACATCCTGCTCGCCTGTTCTGCTTCTATTTGTATCAGACAACACAACAGTCGGTTGATTTCCTGTTGAAACATGAAAACTGATGCGAGTCTTAAATAAATCAGTTTGTATTTGTCATTCAGTGAATACTCAAGACGATTTGCTAATTCGTTTGGGCTGTTGCGGTTAGTTTGAAAAGTAACTGAATGCCTGACTTCCTGTTACTTCCCATCAGTTAATTTAAACTGATACGTACTGGCAAATTGAACTGTTACATCAGTTAAACAAAAGTAGCAGGTTAGCACATCACTACTAGTAATACCACTGAACGTATCTTGTCCCTCGCGCAAGTGTTATTTACGCACAGGATTAACCAGAGTATATTTTAACAGATTATCACTGGGCGACATAGATGGCGAATACACATGATTTAAGGAGATATTAAATACCGGAAACCCCCTATTTCAGTTAACGATATCGGGACCCTTCACAAAAAATGTGATATTTTGAGCCCTTAAAACGTGAACTAAGTCATATTTTGGCATTATTCTGATTTTTTACACGATTTCTTAACATATTTTTAAGAATATTTTGTTGGGAATCCAATCTTTTGTTTTATTTTATCTTTAATAAAAACTATTTAAGATAAGATAGTTTGAATTGTATTTTTACTGTGGTAGAACGAAATATTTAAAGAAAAAAATAAATTACAGAACGGTTTTATTGTAGAACATTTTGTTTGCCACGCCCTCCCGCATGTTACGTACCTGACCTTGACTCATTAATTCTATCTTTCCTTTGTTTGTATTTTTATAAGCTTAAAAAGCATAATTTGCACAAGGCCTAACTTTTAATTTTTGAAGAACATCACTTATATTGATAATTTTGTCCCTAAAAATTTGTGGCACTATCTACATCCACTGGGCGACAAAATCTTGGAACTAGACGATACTAAGGTATAACATGTTATTTTATGCACTGGGGGTAACAACGTTATAATTATCTGGTAAGACATAAACAGTGTCGGTGTGGGGGACAGGAAAGGTAGTTAAGCTACACTGGAGTTGTATATACCATTAGATATATGTCCAGTTTTCCGGTTCTGGGTAGTTGTAACTCCGAAATGTTAACGTTTGTTTAATCACTCCAAATTGGGATAATGCTATCACTAAGGGCACAGGGGTAGGATCTATTAAATAGTCTATACGTTTATGGTGATATCGTTATCTAACGCGACAGCAAAAATTATTTCTAAGTCCAGCTTTACATTGTTGTTATTATAAAAAATCAGCAATGGTGGAATGGTGTGTTGAACCATTAGTGTTTAGTGTGATTGAACCTCCCAACTTTGGAAGTGGCGTTTTTTTGTGCCCAAAACATTATATTATTTTCATAAACAAAAAGCCCCATTTTCATTTAGGGAAGCCGGTAGTCAGCGGGTGGAACTCGTTGAACCGGAGTTAATTAAGAGAGAGCGCAAGTTCGAATCCTGGTTTGGAGTGGAAGTATTTATAATAATGTTAATTTTTTATTGAACTGGTTCTCTGTTTTTTTTATTACGTTTGTACACTTTACACATATATCGATAGTCTGTGTAGCCCTACGGAGAATGGGCAGATTAAGGTTAAAATGGAGACTGGCATCTACTTCGGAATAAATACTGTAACATTCTTGGGTTAACTGGAGAAGTGATGGGTCGTGGACCTTGCATTATAAATAAATGTCTTATTTAATATTGGCCAATTGTTTTAAAGCACGTACTTTTAATGTACAGCTTTGAACATGAATTGAATATAATTAAATTTATATTAAACTAATGACGTGTTTGAATGCCTTCAAGAACGGACGTAAGAAATTAAATATAACAATAACTCTAGGTTGAAATTATCATTGCAGAGTTGAGATGTGCTTACCTCCATTTGATGGTTCTCGGCGGCGTCGCTAATGGGACTCTTGCCGTACTTGTCAGTAACAAGTTTGGCGCCGTGGCGAAGAAGCCACCGTACCACTTCCACGTGGCCTCGACTGGCGGCGAAGTGAAGTGGTGTGGCTCCATCCCCATCTCGCAGGTTGGGGTCCACCCCTTGCTCCTGGACCTGTATGGATCAACATATTTAGGGCACTTGCAGAACAATCATCTTACAGACGTTTCAAAGAAAATAATCGAGATAAAGGCAATGAGAAAGAGCAATTCAATTATCTAAGCAGTTTTAACGAATCGTATTTTTAAAGAAACATTTTGCTTCATAAAGTATTTTCCTTGTTATACATTACTTCATATAAGCTGCTCAATTTTTTAACATAGTTCTCGATCTGGCAGAGTTCGAAGAGTAAAAGAAATTAATCACTTCTGATTGAGGAAAACTTATTATTAAATTGCTTCAATACCGCAATTGTTTGACACTAAATGGAACTAAGTGCTTGGCAGTTGACTTACTATCACAGGCTAAAGTTAACTGCACTAGGTGGCGCTAATAGAACCGAAACAAGGCATTTACTTTCTTTCATACGTTAAAGGTAGGTTACTTTTTTTTTTTTTTTTTTTTTTTTTTTTTTGTAAGAAAAATGAAATATTCTTACAATAAAATCTTCTCAATAATTAGTACGATTAGTTTAGCTGTTTGGCAATATTTTATAATTGATTCCTAGACTTTTGGCCTTCATCATAATCGCTTATTCCTTCTTATAAAGAAGGGCCATGTTTCAAAATTCCATATTCGCTAGCTACATTAAAAATGCTACAATATAACTAGCACAATATACAAATGTAAATGTTGAGTAAATATTACAACCAAATTAATGATCCAGCCAAAAGAACAACATTTAACACAAGTAAATCTTACATGCAGCTTATTTTTATTTACCAGCAAGAAAAGAAAGAAAATTAAATTCCAAATAATTGATTGAAAGCAAGTTTGACCTGATTGCTAAGACACAGAATATAGACAGATATGTCTGTGGCTAAACTAACAAATGAATGAGTTGGGTGGTAACGAGGTCCAGAATGCGTCATTAAACAATTCTCAACAACAGGGCAATGGACCCTCCATATACGAGAGACTTTTGTGAACGGAAGCTTCACTGGACCGTACTATGTGCCTGTGAAAGGACGGAATGGTTACAGATATAAAATCCTTTTATATATAACTAGCTGTACCCGCCCGCTTCGCAGGTCATAATATTGAGTTGTATTGATTTAGGAATATTGATTTAGAACCTAATAGCTGAAAGAATTCGAGCATTTTTGCTTCTTCTACCAATATTAGATTTTTTAGGAGGCATGTCATAAAAATTAAACTGCAAAACAAATAATTATTTATTTTTTATTTTTACGTTTCACCACATGTTTTAATTACCGAGGAGAAAAGGTTAACACCAAATACAGATCACCTGATCAAGTAAAAGTAGTGAGTGCTACACTCTCAAGGTGAAATTTAGAACTACAATAAATCAAAACATATACAGTACTGTTGTTGTGAGAACTTCAATCTGCATAATGGCATGTGAAACTACATTAAACCACACAGTCATATGTTTTTTGTAAACAATTCAGATTCTCCATTTGAATAACATGGGATCTTTAGGAGCCCTTGGGGCGGGACCCTGTGGACGGATCTGCATCAAACTTCACAGAAACCATCTCGGGAGTATACAGGACAACATCCTAAAGTTTCATGGCGATCGGTTGGATGGTTTGGCAGCGCATAAACTTCAAACATACAAACATCCCCTTTTATAAATATAGATACGTGAAGCCGTTTTTTGTCAACGCTATTCCTTTCTTAACCAATCGAAACGGTCGAGGTGTAAAACATTTGCCTCTATTCGTAGTTGTGCAATAAGGTATTACTTCTTAGAATTTTTCATCCTGAAGGGCACGGGAAGCCCTCAAAGTTCGTTTTTCGGCCATAAGAATAACACGGAGAGAGATTTATATGAATTGAAAAGTGACAGCTGTTCAAATGTAAATAATGATTTACAAATATTTAACACCTTTTGAAATGTAAATAAAGGTGTTTGTAATATTGATGAGGTTAGATCTTTCATAATGTTAAACCAGGAAAGGTTGTAGGCATGGTTTAAATGGTAATTTAATGAATTTATTTTATGTATCTAATTAATCTTTACCTGTTAAACAAAAACAAATGAAATAAACACGTTTGAAATAGGCTAAGTAGTATAATTAATTGGGTGTGTTTGATAATAAATAGATATCAACGAAAGTACTGTGAGTAAGATACTGTAAATAAATTTAATATTGTGATTTTACGTTATACAGTTAACTTACTAATATTTTTAGTAAAAAATCACTGGCCGAGGCCAAAGGCCGAGGTGTAACGAGCGCAAAGAGTGACGGGGTTGGCACGCGTAGCGTGCAGGGGTGTTCCCTAGTTGATCTTATTCTCAGTCGAAAAATGAATTATTTTGTTTGATAAATATTCTTCGTTCACATATTATGATGGTGTAAACCTACTGTTTTTAACCACAAGTATATAAATTACATTACTGAATGTTTAATATACAGTAGAAGTAATATATTAAATTAAGGGATACAATTAATTACAAACTAAGCTTATGTTTATTTATGTTTTATTCAAGTTTATTTGACCAAGATTCAAACGATTACCACTAATTCATTGACAATTTTAGTATGCACTTATACTTTGTAGTTCTTTATTACATAACCTGACCGAATTCCGATAACCACCATGACTTGCCTGACTTACTAGAGTGCATTCATATTCAATTGGTGGTTCAAGGACACGGCTTCTAACGCAACTTCCTCGTCCCGCCTTCCCCACTATAGGCAGCTATTTCCTCTATGGAGCTGCCTATAGTATACTTAAATCAGTGAGCAACTTGTAAAAATATGTCAATAGATTCACAATGTATGAATACATTTGGAATTATGTACAGTTTAATTTATGACTATTTATTTTAGAATATTTGAATTATTTCTTTGCATATTATTGATGAAAGATTAAACTGGAAGCAACATATTACGCAACTCATTACCAAATGTAGAATGAATATTAGACTTTTTTACTTCTTAGGACACTTATGTGATACGGACTTATTGAGATCACTATACTGTGCTCTAATACAATCAAGGCTACAATATGGATTACACTGTCGGGGAAGAGCATTTAAAACATATATAGATAAATAAGGAAAACTCAAAATCATTTTGTCCGTATGTTGCTGTTTAAACAAAGACGCGAATCGTCATTTCCTTTATATAAATTTTTATATCCTTCAAATTCGACATTTATATATTTTTAAAGTTTCAAGAATGTTTTATATTAGAAGTGGACAGAATGGGAATGAGGACTTACATGATGCATGTTACATTACTCGTAATTTAGTTAGAGGTATTTTGAAAAGACCAAAAGTAAATATATCATTATGTAGGGTTTCATATTTCTTTCTGGCACCAAAATAGTTTAATTTTTTACCACTTGAAATAAAGAAAATATTAAAAGAAAAACAATTTTTGATTAAATTAAAAGGGTGGCTATTTAATCAAGAACATATTTTGTAGAGATAAAAATAATTAGTGTAAATAAGTATAAAGTGAATTTGGACTAGTTTTAAGCGAATTTAAATTGTATTAGTTTAGGTGTGGAAATAAGATTTGTGTATCCAGAAATTGGGTAAGGTTTACCAGCAGTGGGCCACGCTTATCAGTAAATTATCAGTGCGACTGTTTGATAAGTCAAGATAGGTGAACCGTAGCCATCACTTCTGGACTTGATGGTGAAATATTTCCAAGCAATGTATGTTTATTTTTTTCATTTGTATTTGAAAGTGAAAAAAAATTCATTTATTCATATAATATGTAGCCTATTAAACCAAGAGTAACTCTTATATAAGTTTTTTAGTTTGTTTCTTATTGTTTGTAGTTTGTTTAGTTTTGTTTTGAGTAACTTATATAAGTTTTTTACTCATTTTATAAATGAAATAAATAATACATACTATATATAACTCTTGTTTTGATTAATTTCCTTGCAGAAATTAAAGGGTAGGGTGATACCTAAATATGAGATTGCAAAAGGTGTTTTTAGAGTTAATACCATCGTGTTTACTAAAATTTTTCATATTTTTTTTCTATACTTTTCAGGAATACTTTAATAAGTTAAAAATTCCGAGACGCACAAAAAAGTTAACCAGTGCAGAGGTAACGGCAATAGGCGACTCATCACTGAAACAGCTGTGCGAGGGGGTGAGTGGTGGAAGGACGGTCTGTGCCGGTCGCAGGTAGACAGGGATCCATCGGCCAAGCTAGTGTGTACAGAGAATAAGACAACCTCCCACAAATTTAATGTTTATTTTATGAATAGGCCTATTGGTTTTAGTCTACGGAAATAGTGAATAAAACACAATAATTAGTTGAAACTATTTATGCTGAAAGTCTTTTGATTATATTTTTACCTTAATTAATAAACATGAGTTGTCTAAGTATAATGTTAATATATATGTTTATTGCGTCATATATACTTGTACATAAACACTTGTCAATAAATAATTACAATGAGGTCCTTATATGTAATATATAAAATAAACATGTCCTGCTAATTGGTAATAAACTAAAATATTTGCAGCACTTTATCAAATAGAATTGAAAAAATCATTAACACTATAAGGACTAAATCTACTAATACTAGCTTATCTTTCAATATTCGTTTAAATGTAGTAAGATTTTGTTCCAGTTTGAGGTTATTTGGAGATAAAATTGCACTTCACAATACGTACAAAACTTGACACACAATATAGTAGCTTTTTAAGAAATTTAATATCAATGAAAAAATATGAACAGCAATAATTTAGTTACTGTTTGTATGGTTTGTTTCCGAAATGAGACAATGGAATGCTAACCTACGATCATTATATTTTTAATATATTTTTGTTGTTTATTTTTATCTAATGTGCCTTAGACAAATTAATTTAATTGGAAATAACTAATGTTTACAAATAGAGATATAAACCATGAAACATCCTACAGTTGTGTGATGTATATAAGTTTTAAACGAATTAATTATAAAATTATACTGTTTAAAACTTATGGTACTAAATTAGGGCAAGGTAAATGTATGTTACTTGCATGTATACGTTGTCAGAATATACCCTTGAAAGAATAAAAAGTATAAATTTTGAGAGTGACTTCCGCCGGGCGTGTCACCTTTGGTCTATTCCCACGGTGAGGTTAGTAGTCTGTTTATGTACACGTGCTTTACTCTTTGATTATCCTTTAATGGTTTTAGTATTTGAAAATAGTTATAATAAGTCTATACTCATGTTTTATTACTTTGTGCAATCAAATATAGCAGGCCTACTTGGTATAGTATTGACATATTTCCAACTCACTTATTTCTGGACCGATTCATACGAAATTTGACCTTGTTATGTATATTTATGTAATAATTAGGATTGTTATGTTAATTCTGTGGTAGCTCTACTTTTTAGAAAAGTTGTGGAGGTAGTGAGGAATGGCGTGGCAGGGGAGTGCTTGGCGGTGGTAGATGGGATAACGTGCCCTGACCTTGAGCCGCCAATTGAATATGAACGGACTCTATACTGTCGGACTGTACTGAACTGAAAATAATAACCAATATTTCCGTTGGTTGCCGACGTATACATCACAGAACGTCCTGGATTATTTCATAAATAATGTCTTTTAAGATTTTTAAGTAGTATTTTCTCTGATACGATACTTCAAACAATACGCTATCCAGAGGTAGCCATTATCAATCAGTGATAACGTAATAATTGAATTGAATTTATCATTACTCAAACACTATATAACGAGTAATGATAAATTCTTATTCGGATGATTGTAATTAGAAAGTAGGAGTAGAGAGATGGATAGTTCACGAACGATCGAGTAAAATGAACTAGTAGGCTATATATTAATGCAAGTAGAAAAAAGATGCATTAGACGTAAAAATTTGTTTAATCTTTGAAAGAATAAAAGATTAAACAATTTTTTTGTTCTTTACGTTTTACAATTTGTTTTACAAAAGGTAAATTCTTTGTTTTACAAATTTGTTTAATCTTTAGGTTTACTGTAATCTTGGGGTTTCTCAATGTTTACCATTTACTTCGCTGGAATCAAAATAGTAGAAAGATTGTGTTTGGATGGATCTAAACTAATTCTTAAAAACAGACGTTTTTACATTTTACGAATACACATGCCACTGATTTACGAGAGTTTTTCTTCTTCGATTTTGACTTACGTAAAATATTCCAACATTTAAGAGCACTATTGTAATTGTTTGCTTGATGGGCAAAGAATTGTATATTACAAATATTTATTATTATTTGCCAAACTATCAGATTGGTGTCATATTTACATATTGCCCAACATCTCTTAACTATCAGATTGGTGTCATATTTACATATTGCCCAACCTCTCTTAAACTATCAGATTGGTGTCATATTTACATATTGCCCAACCTCTCTTAACTATCAGATTGGTGTCATATTTACATATTGCCCAACCTCTCTTAACTATCAGATTGGTGTCATATTTACATATTGCCCAACCTCTCTTAACTATCAGATTGGTGTCATATTTACATATTGCCCAACCTCTCTTAACTATCAGATTGGTGTCATATTTACATATTGCCCAACCTCTCTTAACTATCAGATTGGTGTCATATTTACATATTGCCCAACCTCTCTTAACTATCAGATTGGTGTCATATTTACATATTGCCCAACCTCTCTTAACTATCAGATTGGTGTCATATTTACATATTGCCCAACCTCTCTTAACTATCAGATTGGTGTCATATTTACATATTGCCCAACCTCTCTTAACTATCAGATTGGTGTCATATTTACATATTGCCCAACCTCTCTTAACTATCAGATTGGTGTCATATTTGCATATTGCCCAACCTCTCTTAACTATCAGATTGGTGTCATATTTACATATTGCCCAACCTCTCTTAACTATCAGATTGGTGTCATATTTGCATATTGCCCAACCTCTCTTAACTATCAGATTGGTGTCATATGTACATATTGCCCAACCTCTCTTAACTACCATAAACTGTATTATAAATAAATATAATATAAATGTGTACAATGTTTAAAAATAGCGAAGTTCATGACTTGGCTGAGCTCTAAAAAAGTAACAGAGCATAGAGCAATAATAAAAATAAAAAGTAACAGGGCAGAAAGTGATAGTATAAAGAAATATAATTGTAGTAGAAAGTTTTCTCGTTTATCCTGAAGATCCCAACTAACTTTCGACCTCTGGTTTCAAGTAATACATTCTATTTAAACTTTACATATTAATTCGATGTAAATTTATGTTGAATTAATGGCCAAACGCAAACAAAATTATGCTTTACACATAATATTTAGTTACTAAAGTGTAATACATGTATAAATTTAGTAGTATATTAAAGATTAGATACACAATCTTATATCTTGGTTATTTTAAATAGAAGTGTTCGCTTACCATCCATTTTAGACAGTTGAGACAGCCCATCTGTGAGGCAGCATGCACAGGGGCCATGCCATCCTTGGCCCGGACGTAGAGGGAGCCCCCAGCCTCCAGGACCAGGAACTTGAGGACCTCCAGGTGCCCTTCTTGTGCCGCTAGATACACAGGTGTGACGTCATTGTCCATCTGTGTGTTGGCACTGCAACAGACCAAACAGTCGACATTAGAAAACTACTCCAAGATATAAATTGACTTGTAGGCTTTCTGACAGCAACTCTAATGATTATCTTACACTAAACTTTACGTCACGCACTTTCAAATTATTATTGATTATGTTTATCTGTTATAAAATTATTATCTGTAACAAGTTTTCATCAGAAGTAAGACTGTTAACATGAATGAGATTATCAGGTTGTACATTTTTCACATCAAGCCTGTAAAGTCCTCCCTTTCTTGTACGTGATCCTATTAGTTTCACTTCTCCGTTCACTTTCAAGACACATGTCTCTGCGGTTGAAACAAACTTACTCTTTGGAAGAATATCTTGAGTGGCTAGTACAGAAAACAAGTTTTCTTAATTTTAGGAACATACCAAACATCATTTAAAGTTATCTTTCCCTTTCTCCCGTTTACTGTAGCTTCCATCTCAATCGTGCCTTTCCCTTGTGCACAAACAGCGTCTCCGTTTGCAGTAGTTAATTACTGAGTCAGTCCTCTACTGGTTACGTGATTGGTTGCTCCATTGTCAACATACCAAACATCATCTACCTGATCATTATCAGTTTGACTATTCACATGAGATACTGACATAGGATTCATACTTGATCCTGCACCCGAATCCAGGCAATCGACTCACGTGGGCACCCTAGACTTCTTTACTAGAGTCCACGATAGGAACTAATAAATTGACGCTATTTAATTTGGTATATTTCATTTTTCTATATTAGCATACAATTTTAACTTAACCATAAACTATAAATTACTCTTGTTTATAAAGATATTTAAACCTGTCGGAAGTGGATTATTGTTGTTGCACGAGACGGTGGACTCAGTGACACAGGCCGGCGTATGTGAGTGTGTCATTGAATGGCCGATTGGTCACACCACGGTCAGTGACTCCTTCACACCGATTTAGCACACAATAAACCACATGTGCTCCCTTTGTGGGATCTACGATGCACCAGAGAGGATGATGGAGAACCAGGACCGCGGAGGGACCTTAGTTACGGACTAATCGTTTCGGTAACTATAAAGAGAAGAACAAAAACAATTATTTACTCACCTAATGAGATGTGTGATAAGACAATATGACGTAACTATGGAGAAATGTAAGTAGCATTGGAACTCTTGTCATTATAATTATTGATCTTTAAATTACTAAACACTATTATTTTAACCAATGCTGACTTTTGTCAACAAAGACCCAGTAACTAATGAACCTCCAACAAAGTAATATAAAAAGCAGCCGTAAGTGACTACCATCGTGTATGGTGGGTCATTATATTAGTTTCTTTTTGTAAGCTGAAGTAGGAGAAAGTGATTGAAAAATGTCATATAGTGAAAATATTCCGATGAGGTTTAATATTTCACTGCCAAATTCATATTGTAGGTGTAAGGTCAAATCTCAGAGCGGAGCCCCGTGAGCATCCGTATACCACACGACTTAAGTTACTGTTATTTCCAAATTGACACGGAACCTTACAGAAATATTTGATCCCAACACTACTGGCTGTAAAGGAGGCTGATTTTAGTTCACTCATGGACCGTGGAGTAGCGGAGCGGTAGTAAATTGTAAATAATGTTCGGCAGACAACAAAACGTCGTCTGATACCGTTTATTAATTTTCAATATGATTGCTTATAGGTTTCCATAGAAATAATTTTTTTAAGTCAAATGTAGCAGAAATGTTTATCATTTTTAAAGTAATTTTTAAAAAATTCCGCTGTCTAACTTTTAACTGGCACATTTTGTAATAAAAGTGTAAATATAGAGTTTGTTCACAATTTTATTCTGATTACAAAAATATATAGGTATTAATTAAAATACCTTAATGTTCTTTTACATATGACCTGAAATGAAAAAGTAAGCAGTTTTACTTTTATGTCAAAATGCGCAAGTCTGCTAACTGTCTCAGCATGATTGGACAAAATAAATATATATGAAACAATGGTAGCTAAAAAACAAAATAAAATAATACATTTGAAGTCTCACCTTATTTACAAATGTATAAACAAAACAAAAAATAAACCTAGCCATTGTTGACGTCGCGCAATGCCACAACGGCTTAGTGGTATTTCGTTCGCGACGGCTGGTCGCCGCCCATAGATAACGAATTTTATGTGTCTAACAAAGAGAATTTAAAAAACCAATAAAACGTATAAATTAGAACTATAAATTACGCTCTTTCAAAGTATATTAATTAAAAATCATTTTATGAAGTATACTGTCGAAATTTTAACAAAACCGACACGTCTGTTTTGGTGACGAATATTCGTCGTTGCCAAATTAGACGGGGCCTTGGCGACTAATATTCGTCGTTGCCAAATTAGACGCGGCCTTGGCTACTAATATTCGTCGTTGCCAAATTAGACGGGGCCTTGACGACGAATATTCGTCGTTGCCAAATTAGACGGGGCCTTGGCGACTAATATTCGTCGTTGCCAAATTAGACGGGGCCTTGACGACGAATATTCGTCGTTGCCAAATTAGACGGGGCCTTGGCGACTAATATTCGTCGTTGCCAAATTAGACGGGGCCTTGACGACGAATATTCGTCGTTGCCAAATTAGACGGGGCCTTGGCGACTAATATTCGTCGTTGCCAAATTAGACGGGGCCTTGGCGACTAATATTCGTCGTTGCCAAATTAGACGGGGCCTTGGCAACTAATATTCGTCGTTGCCAAATTAGATGGGCCCTTGGCGGCTAATATTCGTCGTTGCCAAATTAGACGGGGCCTTGGCGACTAATATCCGTCGTTGCCAAATTAGACGGGGCCTTGACGACGAATATTCGTCGTTGCCAAATTAGACGGGGCCTTGGCGACTAATATTCGTCGTTGCCAAATTAGACGGGGCCTTGGCAACTAATATTCGTCGTTGCCAAATTAGACGGGCCCTTGACGGCTAATATTCGTCGTTGCCAAATTAGACGGGCCCTTGGCGGCTAATATTCGTCGTTGCCAAATTAGACGGGGCCTTGGCGACGAATATTCGTCGTTGCCAAATTAGACGGGACCTTGACGACAAAAATTCGTTTTATTCCAGCTCTTTGGTTCAAATCTATAGAACCCTAAACCAGAAGAGAGTCAATCGCCATGCATTAACTAATGGGCAATAGTAATTTGCCAACAGTAATTATTGTAAATTCAACAACCATAATACTTGATGCTTACAAAGTAACAAAGTTTCCTTTTATGTTACACATATTTTTATATCAGATTAGTTAGTTTAAAGCATTTATTGTAATCACTTTCTGGAGTTTTATAAATGGCTTAGTGAAAAAAATAAATATTATTATATTTTTACTGAGTGGACTATTAGGCCTCATAGTTTAAAATGTTAAACAATGTTGTGCATTTTTTCTAAACTTGCTTTGAATAATAATTGAGATAAGAAAGTGATACGATCATGATAATCATAAGTATATATATATAATAATATATCAACAGAAAAAACCTTGTACATTATGTCCATAGTGCAGAGTTTGTAAATACTGTATAAGTAGCATATTTTTAGGGCTACATATTTATTTATTCTTCAATGGACACTGGCCATTCAATTGTACAACAGTGATTTCATATCACCTGTGCAGTATCTATTGCAGCCAAATGAACTGAACTGCATAATTTGTTTCAACTGAAACCCTGAGCATGGAGGGGATGGTAGTTTATGAAAATTTCAAATAGGAACATAGGTCGTGTTACACCTCAAATAGGAACATAGGTCGTGTTACACCTCAAATAGGAACATAGGTCGTGTTACACCTCAAATAGGAACATAGGTCGTGTTACACCTCAAATAGGAACATAGGTCGTGTTACACCTCAAATAGGAACATAGGTCGTGTTACACCTCAAATAGGAACATAGGTCGTGTTACACCTCAAATAGGAACATAGGTCGTGTTACACCTCAAATAGGAACATAAGTCGTGTTACACCTCAAATAGGAACATAGGTCGTGTTACACTTCAAATATGAACATAGGCCGTGTTACACCTATTTATTTTGATAAAAAAGTTTCAAACTATTTTAACCTCTATTGGCAGGGTGACACAAAATATATAAAATGCTGTTTTCTAAATTTGTTACTGTAACTAGTCTGTACATCACAAGGATGGACGTTTTTATCCTATACTACCAATGAGATGTCCTTTCAATTAACAATAAGATTGGGCTTTTATCTCCCCATCTTCAAAATTGCAAAAATCTTGAGAAAGAAAAATATCTCTAGTTAAAGTGTTTGAATAGGAATTTTCTCATTAAATTAAATAATCTGTAAAACAAACATTTATTATTTAAAAGATTATCGTATCTTTGGTGATTTTTAAATTGCAGACGAACCCCCATTTATTACTACGAACATTGGGTTAGGTAAACATTTTTTAACATCAAACTACGTTATTCTGCATAGCAAACTAAAGGTTTTTAAATTTGGACTGTTAAACTTTTTAAATTTTAAGTGTTACAATTAATTATTTATTACGGTTTTCAAAATGCAAATGAAAACTAATACTTAACTGTTAATATTTTATTCAATTTTAAATATTTCGTTTTTTAAATTTTTTCCTAAGTTTTGCCTTAAATATTTGAGTAAATAAATCGTTAAATGTTCTTGATTTGTTGTAATTATTGATTTTTAAATATAATTGAGTTTTAATACAATATATACGTTACATTAATATTATTGTATTAATATTATAAATAAGTTAATTAATACTATTACATTCAATATATAAGTTACGTTAATAGTGATATTTGAGTCTCAATCCTTATTCCTTCAGTAATTGTATTTATTTTACTTGTATATACAAGTATTCTACTAAAAGTATGACTATATGATGTAAAGAGATGTCAGTGAAGTTATGACTATATGATGTAAAGAGGTGTCAGTGAAGTTATGACTAACTTATTTGATGTAAAGAGATGTAAGTGAAGCTATGACTATATGATGTAAAGAGAAGTCAATAGAGCTATGACTATATGATGTAAAGAGATGTCAGTGAAGTTATGACTATATGATGTAAAGAGATGTCAATAGAGCTATGACTATATGATGTAAAGAGATGTCAGTGAAGTTATGACTATATGATGTAAAGAGATGTCAGTGAAGTTATGACTATATGATGTAAAGAGATGTCAGTGAAGTTATGACTATATGATGTAAAGAGATGTCAATAGAGCTATGACTATATGATGTAAAGAGATGTCAGTGAAGTTATGACTATATGATGTAAAGAGATGTCAATAGAGCTATGACTATATGATGTAAAGAGATGTCAGTAGAGCTATGACTATATGATGTAAAGAGATGTCAGTGAAGTTATGACTATATGATGTAAAGAGATGTCAGTAGAGCTATGACTATATGATGTAAAGAGATGTAAGTGAAGCTATGACTATATGATGTAAAGAGATGTCAGTGAAGTTATGACTATATGATGTAAAGAGATGTCAGTGAAGTTATGACTAAATGATGTAAAGAGATGTCAGTGGAGCTATTACTATATGATGTAAAGAGATATCAGTGGAGCTATGACTATATGATGTAAAGAGATGTCAGTGAAGTTATTACTATATGATGTAAAGAGATGTCAGTGAAGTTACGACTAAATGATGTAAAGAGATATCAGTGGAGCTATGACTATATGATGTAAAGAGATGTCAGTGGAGCTATGACTATATGATGTAAAGAGATGTCAGTGGAGCTATGACTATATGATGTAAAGAGATGTCAGTGGAGCTATGACTATATGATGTAAAGACATGTCAGTGAAGTTATTACTATATGATGTAAAGAGATGTCAGTGGAGCTATGACTATATGATGTAAAGAGATGTCAGTGGAGCTATGACTATACGATGTAAAGAGATGTCAGTGGAGCTATGACTATATAATGTAAAGAGATGTCAGTGGAGCTATGACTATATGATGTAAAGAGATGTCAGTGAAGTTATGACTATATGATGTAAAGAGATGTCAGTGAAGTTATTACTATATGATGTAAAGAGATGTCAGTGAAGTTATGACTATATGATGTAAAGAGATGTCAGTGAAGCTATTACTATATGATGTAAAGAGATGTCAGTGAAGTTATGACTATATGATGTAAAGAGATGTCAGTGGAGCTATGACTCTAATGATGTAAAGAGATGTCAGTGGAGCTATGACTATATGATGTAAAGAGATGTCAGTGGAGCTATGACTATATGATGTAAAGGGATATCAGTGGAGCTATGACTATATGATGTAAAGAGATGTCAATAGAGCTATGACTATATGATGTAAAGAGATGTCAGTGAAGTTATGACTATATGATGTAAAGAGATGTAAGTGAAGTTATGACTATATGATGTAAAGAGATGTCAGTGAAGTTATGACTATATGATGTAAAGATATGTCAGTGGAGCTATGACTATATGATGTAAAGAGATGTCAGTGGAGCTATGACTATATGATGTAAAGAGATGTCAGTGGAGCTATGACTATATGATGTAAAGAGATGTCAGTAGAGCTATGACTATATGATGTAAAGAGATGTCCAGTAGAGCTATGACTATATGATGTAAAGAGATGTCAGTAGAGCTATGACTATATGATGTAAAGAGATGTCAGTGAAGTTATGACTATATGATGTAAAGAGATGTCAATAGAGCTATGACTATATGATGTAAAGAGATGTCAGTGAAGGTATGACTATATGATGTAAAGAGATGTCAATAGAGCTATGACTATATGATGTAAAGAGATGTAAGTGAAGCTATGACTATATGATGTAAAGAGATGTCAGTGAAGTTATGACTATATGATGTAAAGAGATGTCAGTGAAGTTATGACTATATGATGTAAAGAGATGTCAGTGGAGCTATTACTATATGATGTAAAGAGATATCAGTGGAGCTATGACTATATGATGTAAAGAGATGTCAGTGAAGTTATTACTATATGATGTAAAGAGATGTCAGTGAAGTTATGACTAAATGATGTAAATAGATATCAGTGGAGCTATGACTATATGATGTAAAGAGATGTCAGTGAAGGTATGACTATATGATGTAAAGAGATGTCAGTGGAGCTATGACTATATGATGTAAAGAGATGTCAGTGGAGCTATGACTATATGATGTAAAGAGATGTCAGTGAAGTTATTACTATATGATGTAAAGAGATGTCAGTGGAGCTATGACTATATGATGTAAAGAGATGTCAGTGGAGCTATGACTATACGATGTAAAGAGATGTCAGTGGAGCTATGACTATATAATGTAAAGAGATGTCAGTGGAGCTATGACTATATAATGTAAAGAGATGTCAGTGGAGCTATGACTATATGATGTAAAGAGATGTCAGTGAAGTTATGACTATATGATGTAAAGAGATGTCAGTGAAGTTATGACTATATGATGTAAAGAGATGTCAGTGAAGTTATTATTATATGATGTAAAGAGATGTCAGTGAAGTTATGACTATATGATGTAAAGAGATGTCAGTGAAGTTATTACTATATGATGTAAAGAGATGTCAGTGAAGTTATGACTATATGATGTAAAGAGATGTCAGTGGAGCTATGACTATATGATGTAAAGAGATGTCAGTGGAGCTATGACTATATGATGTAAAGAGATGTCAGTGGAGCTATGACTATATGATGTAAAGAGATATCAGTGGAGCTATGACTATATGATGTAAAGAGATGTCAATAGAGCTATGACTATATGATGTAAAGAGATGTCAGTGAAGTTATGACTATATGATGTAAAGAGATGTCAGTCTAGCTATGACTATATGATGTAAAGAGATGTCAGTGAAGTTATGACTATATGATGTAAAGAGATGTAAGTGAAGTTATGACTATATGATGTAAAGAGATGTCAGTGAAGTTATGACTATATGATGTAAAGAGATGTCAGTGGAGCTATGACTATATGATGTAAAGAGATGTCAGTGGAGCTATGACTAAATGATGTAAAGAGATGTCAGTGGAGCTATGACTATATGATGTAAAGAGATGTCAGTAGAGCTATGACTATATGATGTAAAGAGATGTCAGTAGAGCTATGACTATATGATGTAAAGAGATGTCAGTAGAGCTATGACTATATGATGTAAAGAGATGTCAGTAGAACTATGACTATATGATGTAAAGAGATGTCAGTGGAGCTATGACTATATGATGTAAAGAGATGTCAGTGGAGCTATGACTATATGATGTAAAGAGATGTCAGTAGAGCTATGACTATATGATGTAAAGAGATGTCAGTAGAGCTATGACTATATGATGTAAAGAGATGTAAGTGGAGCTACGACTATATGATGTAAAGAAATGTCAGTAGAGCTTCGATTCTGTTTCATTTGAGAACATGTACTATTTACTTATGGAGACTAAGTTCGTTCTGGCTGGTTACCAAGTTGAACACATGTACTACTAAGTTCGTTCTGGCCGTTACCAAGTTGAACACATGTACTACTAAGTTCGTTCTGGCCGGTTACCAAGTTGAACACGTGTACTACTAAGTTCGTTCTGGCCGGTTACCAAGTTGAACACATGTACTACTAAGTTCGTTCTGGCCGGTTACCAAGTTCAACACATGTACTACTAAGTTCGTTCTGGCCGGTTACCAAGTTGAACACATGTACTATTAAGTTCGTTCTGGCCGGTTACCAAGTTGAACACATGTACTACTAAGTTCGTTCTGGCCGGTTGCCAAGTTGAACACATGTACTACTAAGTTCGTTCTGGCCGGTTACCAAGTTGAACACGTGTACTACTAAGTTCGTTCTGGCCGGTTGCCAAGTTGAACACATGTACTACTAAGTTCGTTCTGGCCGGTTGCCAAGTTGAACACATGTACTACTAAGTTCGTTCTGGCCGGTTGCCAAGTTGAACACATGTACTACTAAGTTCGTTCTGGCCGGTTACCAAGTTGCAAGTCACCATCATATCTTAAAACCCAAGATTCCTTTAAATAAATCAGTTTTGACTAACTGCTTAATTAGCTTCGCTCGTTAGGGTCTAAGCCCCTAAACCCCCTTTCTCGGCCTATGGCCAAAGACCTCTGACCGAAGGAACTCGGCTTTAGCCCCTCCAGGAAGTTGTGCATGTAGTTCGGCCTGCGACCATGCCGGGGGTACATTTGATTGGAACTGGGCTATTTTGTGGATAAATTTGATTTACTTATTGCAGCAGATTTTTTAAATTTATTGCTTTAACACAATAAAACTCGACTAATAAGAAGTGTTTAAATAGTTTAGATATAATAGCTTATATCTAATAATAAAATTATATTAGTAAACATCTTATTTTGATTCTTTTTCAATACAATGTTTTACGTTCCTATAGTATCTGATCACAACATTGAATTATTTTACTTTGATTCGTTAATAGTTATATTATTATTAAAGTATTTCATTCACGTAATTAGGCCTACATTGAAATTTTAGTTCACATATATTTGCTAACATTCGGTTTTATGATTATATTATTTTAGTTCTAAAAAAGAATTACAACTAAAATAAATGAGTGGTTGCTGAGAGTATGAGTAGGCCTACACTAGCAAAAGGAAGGTTAAGTTATATTAATTACACAAAGCAATGTATTACTGTTTGCGTTACATTTATTGGTTATTGTTATTTATAGAGTTATAACGCTCGTTTTCTTTGAATTCTTGTTATGATTGTAAAGGAATTATTTTTTTCCTTTACATTCTTCTGATTCGTGTTATCAGTATTATTTACAAATTAATTGAGAAATGAGATTTTAGAATAATTCTTTAAATAAACCATACTAATCACCCTTACCCATAAATCACTCATTCACGATTGTTTAACATAGACTTTTAATTGGTTGTATTTGAAGACGTCGTGTACGTGTTCAAGGCCAGCCGACAGCTAGGACGACTCATCGCCGCAGACCAGGTCATGAGGGCGGCGTTGTACAAAGAATAACGGTTAGTAGTAATTTTTTAATGCATGTGGCTCTTCGTAGGATAGATTACCAAATTTTCAAAGATTTCCAAATTCAAGAATGTTTATTTGTAGTAGACAACATTACATTGCATTACAAACGTCAATTAAAAAGTAAACTAAAACTAATGCTCCATGTGTTAATCAAGAAACAAGCTCCATCCAAAAGATACTGCTGTAGTAGAGTTTTGAATTTTTTATTGCACACTTCTTGTTTAATTGTATCCGGCAGTTTTTCATATAATTTAGGCCCTATATTTTGAGGAAGCCAGGCAGCTGATTTTAATCTATGAGAGGCCTGTCTGTGTTGGCTTCTTTGTCTTCTGACAATTTTTTTACAATTTTCACATGACGGTTTCCCTATATGTATGTCATTTCAGTAGAGATGTTGATAATAACTTAGTGACTAAAACCAGATCAGGTGCTAATGTAATAATTACTGCGATAGAAACTTGACATTTTGAATATATGAGTGGTTTACATTCGTATAGAAAATTCAATTTCAGTTGGACTGTTGACTTGGTTGGCTTTTTACTGAATGACAGTGTAGTAGTAACTCAAGGTAGACGTTAGACAAGGTATGTGAGTCAGAAGTGGAGCAGCGGCTCTGCGGTAACCTAGCGGGACTACGCTCAACCTCCGGACGAAAAATGCACGTAGCTTATATTCCTCACTAGGTTGCTAAACAAATACAAATCAACTTACATATTTAATTATTATATATAATTAACTTATACTGTTTAATTATTGGCAAACGTTCGTCAGCCCTCAGCCCTGAGCCACCACGCCGGTCATTTATTGTACGATTTAACATTGCTTATTAAACTAATAAACCTTACTGGTATATTAGTCATAGTAATTTTTAATCAATTACGAAAATTACTATTCATTTTTAAACATAGTGTATTTAAGAAGGCTTTAAAAGTAAACAAAATGATTGCCTCTATATTGTTTCTAGACGACCCTCGAAATTTGTTTCTGTATAGAGCCATCAAGATTATTGTTCTTAAGATAAGGTTTCATGATAAGTTCGAAAAATGAAGCGTTGGAAATTAAATTCCCTATGAAATGTATTTGATGGTCTAAAAACAAATTATTATAACCCAAGATTAATGGGCCATATTCATTCCGACAGTAACTATACATTAGCTGTACAGGGAACATACAGTGACTTAACAATATATACATACATTATCAATACAGTAAAATGCACGTGTACAGTGAATATACAGTGACTATACAAAAGCCATACAGTAACCATACTGTAATTATACAGAGAATAGTCACTGTATAGTTACTACAATAGACAATAGCCATACAACGACCGTACAGTGACTATATAATAGCCATACAGTGACCATACAGTAATTTTATACAGTGACTATACAATAGCTATACATCGACCGTAAAGTTACTGTACAATAGCCATACAGTGACTATACAATTCCCATACAACGACCGTACAGTAACTATACAGTGACTGTAATGTGATCATACATTGACTATACAATAGCCATACAGTAACTACACATACAGTGATCATGAGGTAACTATACATAGCCTGTAGACTACAATACCAATACAGTGACCGTACAGAAACTATGTTGTAATCGCACAGTGATCATACAGTGACTGGACAGTCAAAACATCCTTGTGTTTTAGAAACCTATTTTGTAAAGAGCTGAGAAAACAGTCGATACAAGGAATGAAGACGGTTAGCGTTAACCCAACTCTGCTAACTAACAGTCTAGTGTGTGTGTGTACACACACTACAGTCATCTACTTGTGAATGTCAACTCGATGTGTGCACCTGCAACGTCATCCTAGTCTGGCTGTCTACGTCTGGGCGAGGTGACGTCCGACAGTGGCAGTTGCCGCGGGGCACGCACACAGCGTTCACCTACACTAACTGAGTCCACAGGACGATGAAAATTTTTATCACAAGACCTTTCAATAAAGGATGACATATCTACTAAAATGATAGTTACTTGTTATCATAATCACATTTATCTAATATTTATATTAGATAAATATTAGATAAACTAAAAAATATTAGATACCCGCCCGCCCATAAACGTACAGTGGTATTGACCCACCCGCCTGCCTATACACATACAATGGCCTGCCCATACAAGTACAGTGGTATTGACCCACCCGCCCGCCCATACACGTACAGTGGTATTGACCAACCCGTCCGCCCATACATGTACAGTGGTATTGACCAACCCGCCCGCCCATACACGTACAGTGGTATTGTATAATATAGTATAATATAGAAAAATACGTAGGATGGAATTTATGTATTATATTTTTGTTTCTCTAACTTGCTGTGGGGAGGGGGGAATGCCCCCTGTGATTGCGCCTCTGACGAAGAGTGCCACCCACATGGATCGTGTCGTATCTTAGAAATCAATTTAAAACAGTCGCAGACGTTAGCTCGGGAGAGGAGTTGTTTGCTCATCGGTGCACAACGGGCAACTCATTCAGTACGTTGATGACACGACTCTCTGTTTCAAATCAAATTCAAGCAATGAATTGGAAAAAATGACATTTTTAGAGCTCAACAACACAATTAATTCAAAAATTCAATTAGCTCAATCTCAGAACAAATGCAACAAAAATAACATTCATCCAGTTTTGTTTACAAGAATTCGACTCAGAGCATAGTCATACAGTCATAGTAGATGAGACTGAGATCGAAGAAGTCCACACGACGAAATTCCTTGGAATACATCTTGGTCGAGGGTTGACCTGGGAATTACCACGTCGACAGCATCTGCTCTAAACTGTCTTCAGGCATCTTTATACTGAAACAGCTCGCCAAGTATTGCCCAATTCAGATACTGATGACGGCGTACTAGCGTAATCTACCTACATGTAACCTTCGGGATAGCTTTGTGGGGTGGTTGCGCCAACAGCAATTTTTCCAGAATTTTCATTATTCAAAAAAAAGCAATCCGAACAATTGCAAAGCTACATCGCAGAGAGTCGTGCAGGCAACATTTAAACAACTGAAACTGATGACACTCCCTTGTCTCTATATTATCTAAACATGCATATTTTAAAAAACCAAATGCGAACACGTAGAGGTAGCGATTTCCACCCTTACGCAACTAGAGGAAGGGAGGACTACCGAACTGAGAGACACAGGACGGTGGTCAATGAGCGCTTAACTTCTCAGGTAGGAGCTAATTTTGTCAACTGGCTACCAAATTCAATCAAAGTGGCACTCTGCCCAAGGCATACTATATACTATAAAGCTCGATGTAGTGACTCACTCACTAAGTGAATGACACTAAATGTTGAGGCACTTTTCGGCGTCCTAACCCCATAAGTGTATACTTGAATTGAAGCTCTCGGTCTGAAACTTCCAGGAAAATTCACTAAAGTTTACTTTTTTCAATAGTAAACAAGATGGTGATCCTTATTTACCCCAAAACTGCCCCAATGTATTTCTTATGGGGAGATCACAAAAAGTAGATTTTATTACCTAACTTGAGAAAAAGCTTGAGTAAAATTTTGAAACCTTCACAGTTCTACACGAGTATCAAACGCGCACCTACTATATGCATTTCAGCTTACAAACTTAAAATTTTGAGGTATCGGAGGCCCAGAAACTGAAAATTTTGAAAATGTTATTTTTTAAATACTGATGTTATCTACTCAACTCAAGTGGGGTATCAATGTAAAGATATTTTTCTTCCAAGACTAAAATATACCATCATATTTTGAAAAGAGCAAATAATAAGGGGCTGTAATGTGATCTCCTAAATCACATTATACCATTATATTTTAGAACAGACAACGTTTAAGTGCCCCCCCCCAAATAAAAAATATGCTCCAAGATCCAAAATTGGGTTAAACTAATACACCCAAGTGGGGTATCAAATTAAAGGTATTCTTCTCTTAATTACTAATATACCATCGGATTTTATAAAATACTATTTTTATGGGCTCCTCTGCCCCCAAAATCTAAATTAGTGGTCATAATGCTTAAGAATCCTGGCGAGGCTGTAGGCCCATCTTCCTCACGAGGCGACATGCCGATATCCACAAATGGGACTGTAGGAGATGGTCTTGGTGAGGCCGCAGGCCGAACTTTCCCCTACGAGGCTGTAGGTCGAGTTCCACAAAGGGGCCTGGCGATGCCGTAGTAGAATTTCCCCACGAGGCCCAAGGCCGAGTTCCACAAAGGGGCTAAAAGCAGATTCACTGACGAGACCGCAGGCCGAGCTTACCTCACGACCATAGCGAGTAAATAAATTTAGATAAGAGGGGCTAAACTGTTTAGTCTAAAATAATTATCTTCACTCATTAAAATTGTAAACTTATAAATTATAATAAAAACAAATATGAGTACTATTAAAGAATCTCTTGTTTTAGTACGACCAAATATTGTGTACGATAACTTTCGGTTAGTGGTCACGACGTTTCACTCACAACTGCTTCATTTCGGTTTTATTTTAGTCCGTTACATATCTTTAGAAAGAAGAAACTCAAGGCTAATTTCAGTCACCACTCATAAAGTACGATATTGTTCGCTCGCCCGTAAACTCCTTTCAGAAAACCTTGGTTTAGTGATACTTTCACAGACTTACACTTGTAGTTCTTATTTTGTGTTTACATTTAAAATCACCTATATTAACAAAGTGCCATCACTGCAGAAAACAAGAAAGTGAAACAATATAATAGTAGCGGTAGATATAAAGGATGAATAGAAAACAGACAGTGTACAGTAAGTGGGACGCAATGTAGGGAAAATGATTAAAAAATATACCTTTATACAATACGGATTGTAATTGAGCTAATAATAAACACGTTAGTAATGTTTGTGTAACCAAAGAAGTACCATAGGTATGAGGTTTTTATGTGGCTAATAAAGTACTATATACATGGGTAATGTCGGCAGGGGTTGTGAAGAACTGCGTGAGTTAGTCAGCTGTATATGTGGTGTTAGGTGGCTAGTAAAGAACTATATAGATGGGTAATGTCTGCGGGGGGTGTGAATAGCGGCGTGAGTTAAAGTCAGCTGTGTATGTGGTGTTAGGTGGCTAGTAAAGAACTATATAGATGGGTAATGTCCGCAGGGGGCGTGAAGAGCTGCGTGAATTAAAGTCAGCTGTGTATGTGGTGTTAGGTGGCTAGTACTATATAGATGGGTAATGTCCGCAGGGGGTGTGAAGAGCTGCGTGAATTGAAGTCAGTTGTGTATGTGGTGTTAGGTGGCTAATAAAAACGAATATTGTTAAATTAATAGTCTAAATCAATGGACATTTCAAATTTTCAATATATTATTCTTATTTTATCTTCGATTCTTATTCTTATCTTCAATCTTTTTTTATTGAAGTAGAAATAAAGTAAACAGAATATAATATTCTGTGATATTACGATCTGTCCAGGTGCATAAAAAACTCCCCGAAACGCTGTAATTGCAGCATTAAAAGCTCATTCCAAAAGGTAAGCATTTGTTTTTAGGTACAGAATCTCACATACTCGGCTTACAGTACTCTAGTAATGCCAGTCCAAACGGCGGTATTCAGTTCTTCACAACCTACACAGTGCGTGGTCTGAGCAGGTGAGTCAGAATCATAGCTTGCAACCCCCCCCCCCCCAAATTAGCAAAAATATATTTAGGTTTTGAAATAATATATCATAAGCTGGTCTCAGTATCCAAATTAATATATCTAATTTGATTCGACAACTGAAACAATTCAGCATTCAGAAAACAATAAGAGTTAAATGCGTTGTGATTAAAACTCTTTAACTCAGTGGTTGATCTCCTACTACTGTAGTAACGTATGTTTGTAGCGACTAGCGAGCGGCGGCCATGTCAAGCTCTTCTCCCCCTTCCTACCCTGCCATCCACGTGTCGGCGTGGTGCTGTCGCTCGCTGTCAGTGGCTCGGCTCACTGTACAAGTGCAGTTGTCAGCTATATGAGTGTTTGAGGTTATGCAATTCACGTTTTGATGTGGTAGAATTTTAACTGTGTAGTTAAATGTCCAGCAAACTTCAGTGCTCTCTTTCTTTATGAAGTCTGGCGAGTCAAGTGGGCCTACAGTGTGAGAGATCTACTATGGTCGTTAAGTCTTCGACGAGTTCTCACGTAAGATACGTTCCTGACTCAAATAGAGATTCCCCTTTAGGAATGCAATCTGCTGATATTTCTAAAATCTCATTCCAACCTTCAGATTGTAAAAAAAAAAACAAACAAAAAAAAACACACACAAATATTGAATAAATCACGCCAGTTTAAAGAGTCGTGGTATAATAAGTTCAAAGGTCGAATTTTACCACGATTCCCTATTTCAGATACCGCATTTCGTTATCCCTGCAGATTTTTTTCTAAGGAAAAAGTGGACGTGGGGAAGAAATATTCACTAAAACAGGAATGAAAAATTGGAAAAAGGCACTGGAAAAATTTAGGAAGAACGAAAAAAGTGAAATGCATCTAAAATCATCCCAATTGTTAGCTGAGGATAGTTAGAGTTCAAAAAAGTTCAAAGAGCCTACAATTTATCTACTTTGCTCCGAAATTTATAAATTCAAACCCTCCAAACTTCTGGTGTGCGCCCAACTGAAAGGATCACGCTACGCCTATGGTCAGAATGTATGTGATGTTGCCGTGCCCAAATTGGCTTTAACTCTATTTTATTATATCAAACATTAATTTTCACGAAAATCTCGTACTTTAAAAATTCACACTCCTAATTTTAGTAAGCCCCAATAAAAAAGATATAATACCGTGTTTTAAATATCACTAACTGTTTCTCACAAAAATTTCGTTAGTTCCACAAAAGTAAATGAGTTGGATTAGAGTGACATTATAATGGATTGATTATACCGGCTGTCCCTAAAGTCTTAGAACTTCGTTATAATTTCTTTATTAGTAAATGTAGAACTATGAAATCTTTACATTTCGTCATTGGTATTGTTCCTACGTTATGATACATTTTTCAGTAATTTCGCCTTACAGGGGAACGTTTCGTGAATGAAGTCGTGACAATTTCAAATGTAAGACTAGGCCTAGTAGCACCTAAATTTAAAGGTCTTTGGCTTTAAAATACAATGCCGCAAATGCGAGCTCTAACGCAATTATTTTTGCAGAACTAACAAAACAATTGTGGGAACTACCATGAAATAAAGAACTAACTATTGATATGTGAAACACAGTATTAACTTAAATCATTTTATTTGGGACCTGCTAGAATTAAGAGCGTGGAGCTGGCACGTACCCATTTAATGCTGGTTCTAATTTGGTTATGTTTGCGAAACTAACGACATTTCTGTGAGAGCTAACGATTGATATAAAAAAATATGGGTAAGCTGGTTTTGGTAAGTCAAATTCACATACATTCTGCTTCGCCTGCTCTGTCAACGCACTTTGTGGGTTGTGAAGTCCTGAATACCGGCGATTGGACTGCCATTTCTATAGTACTGTAAGTCGATTGTCAGCTGGTTAAAATATTGTTATTATAATGACAGACATTTAAGGCATGTAAATTTATCGCATTTTTAACATACAGTATATTCTAAGTCTAAGGGACGATTTAATGAATTAATATAGATAGCCTGTTGATAATTTAAACTGAGGTAAAATATGTCAGTATTTTTAAGGATTTAATGTAAATATCTAGATGTATTCTTAATGTATTCATCGATCTAGATAACATTATTCAGATTAATATTTAGTTTGACGCAAGTTTCAAACAATATTTGATGAGTAATCGTCCTCTTTTCATTCAACTTAAGAACATTATTAATTTAATCTAGACCAAGTAACTCCAGTTTGTGATATTGTGTGCTGAAGACTACATCATGATGAATTATGTTGTTCAAACGCAATGTTATATCTATAAGAAGCGCGTTATTCTGCTAGATACGCAGCTCTCCAACAGATGACTTCCTGAAGGGACATTGGCAAGCATAAAGACTACCTGTATCTCCGACATCCTTTCCACTTCCTAGCAGAGTGTGTCCTCCTGACTGGTCTGTCCATGGTTTCCATGCGTGGCGGGCCTACACAAGCCATCTTGGATACATCACCCGGTACGCACACACGACCAGCTGATTGCAGGACGGCAGGCTGTTTACACGGCAAGGTATCCGCCACGACTGACGACTGTTCCGCTCCAGCTTGTCCGTCCCTCACTTTCTTCTCCCGGTCTCTAGTGTCAGAAAGCCGCCGAGGGACGACGGAGTAAAATAACAGCATCACAATACGGTAAGTGATTATTGCACTGCACTACTACAGCGGCGCGGCGAAGAACTACAGTAAATAACTACGCAATATGTAGTTACACCGAATTGAGACAGTTGACTGATCACTGTCGTGACATGGAAACTGAAGCACCGATAACTACCAGTTACCACTGAACACACAATCAGAGTTAAAAATATACAAATTGCTGTTACGCAAAAAGTTTATACCCGTCTGAAAATGTTTAAATTGATTGTTATTAGGATTTTTATAGAAATCGTCAGTTACTTAATATGCAAATATATTTCAACCAGTTACAAGAGAAAGAAAATAGACTACATTGTAGTCATGTTACTATCTAAGAAGAGTTGATACACAGAAAAGACTTCTTAACAATAATTAGGCGAGAAGAGCGTAATTACTTACTATTAAAAGAAGAAGAAAAAACACTTGAAGTGATTATAATTTTATTTGCAACTCAACTAACATACACCGGTATGTTGTATCTTTGATTATATTATTACTTACGAATAGATACCTCATGTAATAGTAATATTTGCGCCAGTAATGTGGTTAGTTAGTGAGGTCTGCTACTACAACTGGTTTAAACTAAATTACATTTTTACTTGGCACTACAACTAGAGCTCAGCACTAGACAATAAAACAGCTGATAATTTGAGACACAAAATAAAAAAAATAATGATTATACCTAATTCTAGACGAACAAAAACGTGTTCTTTATGTTAGACTGGGCGAACATAACTTTACCCAGCAGTTCACTACATTGGCCTAGAGGCAACTTGACTGCCTCTTCCATACCGACAAACTAGAGCTCAGATTTTGGAACAAATGTTGTCCAATAAATGGTGCCACTAGCTTTTATTTATAATTGCAGTATAGCTGGAATTATATATATAAAAAAAAAAGTCAATTCACTACCTCTGGATGAATTCAATTTTCAAAGACCCTAAAAGGTTAGGTGGTTGTTAAGTACTATCACAATGTTGTGATCCAGTCAATCATACATATAGAAGTATTGACATGGCTCAGAATGTACTTGTGGCTAGCGATACGACCTCCGAGACTGAACTGATCCACGTGGTTGTTAAAAATTACCACAATGTTGTGATTCAGTCAATCATACAAATAGAAGTATTAACATGGCTCAGAATGTACTTGTGGGCTAGCAATACGACCTCTGGGACTGTACTGAGCCACGTGGTTGTTAAAAATTACCACAATGTTGTGATTCAGTCAATCATACATATAGAAGTATTGACATGCCTCAGAATGTACTTGTGGCTAGCGATACGACCTCCGAGACTGAACTGATCCACGTGGTTGTTAAAAATTACCACAATGTTGTGATTCAGTCAATCATACATATGTATTGACATGCCTCAGAATGTACTTGTGGCTAGCAATACGACCTCTGGGACTGTAGTGAACCACGTGGTTGTTAAGTATTATCACAATGTTGAGATGCAGTCAATCATACATATAGAAGTATTGACATGGCTCAGATTGTACTTGTGGGCTAGCGATACGACCTCCTGGGACTGAACTGATCCACGTGGTTGTTAAGTATTACCACAATGTTGTGATTCAGTCAATCATACATATAGAAGTATTGACATGGCTCAGATTGTACTTGTGGGCTAGCGATACGACCTCTGGGACTGAACTGATCCACGTGGTTGTTAAGTATTACCACAATGTTGTGATTCAGTCAATCATACATATAGAAGTATTGACATGGCTCAGAATGTACTTGTGGGCTAGCGATACGACCTCCGAGACTGAACTGATCCACGTGGTTGTTAAGTATTACCACAATGTTGTGATTCAGTCAATCATACATATAGAAGTATTGACATGGCTCAGAATGTACTTGTGGGCTAGCGATACGACCTCTGGGACTGTACTGAACCACGTGGTTGTTAAGTATTATCACAATGTTGTGATTCAGTCAATCATACATATAGAAGTATTGACATGGCTCAGAATGTACTTGTGGCTAGCGATACGACCTCTAGGACTGTACTGATCCACGTGGTTGTTAAGTATTATCACAATGTTGTGATTCAGTCAATCATACATATAGAAGTATTGACATGGCTCAGAATGTACTTGTGGCTAGCGATACGACCACTAAGACTGTACTGAGCCACGTGGTTGTTAAGTATTATCACAATGTTGTGATTCAATCAATCATACATATAGAAGTATTGACATGGCTCAGGATGTACTTATGGCTAGTGTAACAGGTCCACCAAATTGATAAAAAAATTAATTAATATAAATAAATAATAAATTATTACATTAAAGAAGGAGATATATTAAATTGGAATAATCAATGAATGTTCAAATTATATTCGAGAAGTGTTGTGAGTAAATCACTGGTTAGATAGAAAAGCAAGCAGAAATATTTATCCCAAACAGACGCATGAAGCAGTAAACACATTCATTTTTTTTGTGACCAATTCAGACATGGGTTGGGTGATTCCAGGAAAATATCGCAGTAAACAGATGTTGAACGCGTCTGGATGGCACCAGTTGAAAAAACGGATATAGTGTTGCGACAGGAGTACACATGAAAGTCAGTTGGAATTTTCCATATAGCCCCCACCCCGGGACCCAAGCACGACGGTTGAGAGATTTACCTCACCCCATTCGAACTCTCTCAGCTCAACAAGTAGGATGTCATCATCAGCCGACATCCAGCGAACGCATGGCCGCAGAAACTTTCAAAAGTGAACTTTTGATACTCAAATATAGAGTGGTGTTTTAAACTAAATTTCTTCACCTAAATATATAATGTGCGGGTGTTTTTAAATAGTTTAATTAAAGAAGAAAATACCGATATAAAGATTAGTATTGACCGTCACATCCAACAAAAAATATGAACAGATAAGTTTTAGAATTAAGACGAGTTAAAATTTTATAGTTTTCAAAATAACTCTATTTAATTAAATTAATTTAAAAATTAAAAATTTTATTGTCATATTTAAATGTAAAGTAAAGTCAATCAAAGTAATGTTAATAAAAATGATTTTGTAAAGTAAATTTTGAGTTCTTGAATTATACAGCTCCACCAATTTACCCGTTTAAGACCCTGAGATACAATCAAATAAAATAAAATAAATAATAATTTAATGAATACTTAAATTAAATTAATTAAGAGATTTGAATAAATGTAACGACCTCTTAAAGGGCGTATGTTACACTAGCGATACGACCACTAAGACTGTACTGAGCCACGTGGTTGTTAAGTATTATCACAATGTTGTGATCCAGTCAATCATACATATAAAAGTATTGACATGGCTCAGAATGTACTTGTGGCTAGCGATACGACCTCCGAGACTGAACTGATCCACGTGGTTGTTAAGTATTATCAAAATGTTGTGATTCAGTCAATCATACATATAGAAGTATTGACATGGCTCAGAATGTACTTATGGGCTAGCGATACGACCTCCAAGACTGAACTGATCCACGTGGTTGTTAAGTATTACCACAATGTTGTGATTCAGTCAATCATACATATAGAAGTATTGACATGGCTCAGAATGTACTTGTGGCTAGTGATACGACCTCTAAGACTGTACTGATCCACGTGGTTGTTAAGTATTATCACAATGTTGTGATTCAGTCAATCATACATATAGAAGTATTGACATGGCTCAGAATGTACTTGTGGCTAGCGATACGACCTCCGAGACTGAACTGAGCCACGTGGTTGTTAAGTATTATCACAATGTTGTGATTCAATCAATCATACATATAGAAGTATTGACATGGCTCAGAATGTACTTGTGGCTAGCGATACGACCACTAAGACTGTACTGAGCCACGTGGTTGTTAAGTATTATCACAATGTTGTGATTCAGTCAATCATACATATAGAAGTATTGACTTGGCTCAGAATGTACTTGTGGCTAGCGATACGACCTCCGAGACTGAACTGATCCACGTGGTTGTTAAGTATTATCACAATGTTGTGATTCAGTCAATCATACATATAGAAGTATTGACATGGCTTAGAATGTACTTGTGGGCTAGCGATACGACCTCCGAGACTGAACTGATCCACGTAGTTGTTAAGTATTATCACAATGTTGTGATTCAGTCAATCATACATATAGAAGTATTGACATGGCTCAGAATGTACTTGTGGCTAGCGATACGACCACTAAGACTGTACTGAGCCACGTGGTTGTTAAGTATTATCACAATGTTGTGATTCAGTCAATCATACATATAGAAGTATTGACATGGCTCAGAATGTACTTGTGGCTAGCGATACGACCACTAAGATTGTACTGAGCCACGTGGTTGTTAAGTATTATCACAATATTGTGATTCAGTCAATCATACATATAGAAGTATTGACATGGCTCAGAATGTACTTGTGGCTAGCGATACGACCTCCGAGACTGAACTGATCCACGTGGTTGTTAAGTATTATCAAAATGTTGTGATTCAGTCAATCATACATATAGAAGTATTGACATGGCTCAGAATGTACTTATGGGCTAGCGATACGACCTCCAAGACTGAACTGATCCACGTGGTTGTTAAGTATTACCACAATGTTGTGATTCAGTCAAGCATACATATAGAAGTATTGACATGGCTCAGAATGTACTTGTGGCTAGCGATACGACCTCCGAGACTGTACTGAGCCACGTGGTTGTTTATTACCACAATGTTGAGATTCAGTCAATCATACATATAGAAGTATTGACATGGCTCAGAATGTACTTGTGGGCTAGCGATACGACCTCTGGGACTGTACTGATCCACGTGGTTGTTAAGTATTACCACAAAGTTGTGATTCAGTCAATCATACATATAGAAGTATTGACATGGCTCAGAATGTACTTGTGGCTAGCGATACGACCTCTGGGACTGTACTGATCCACGAAGTTGTTAAGTATTACCACAATGTTGTGATTCAGTCAATCATACATATAGAAGTATTGACATGGCTCAGAATGTACTTGTGGGCTAGCGATACGACCTCCGAGACTGAACTGATCCACGTGGTTGTTAAGTATTACCACAATGTTGTGATTCAGTCAATTATACATATAGAAGTATTGACATGGCTCAGATTGTACTTGTGGGCTAGCGATACGACCTCCGAGACTGAACTGATCCACGTGGTTGTTAAGTATTACCACAATGTTGTGATTCAGTCAATCATACATATAGAAGTATTGACATGGCTCAGATTGTACTTGTGGTCTAGCGATACGACCTCTGGGACTGTACTGAACCACGTGGTTGTTAAGTATTATCACAATGTTGAGATTCAGTCAATCATACATATAGAAGTATTGACATGGCTCAGATTGTACTTGTGGGCTAGCGATACGACCTCTGGGACTGTACTGAACCACGTGGTTGTTAAGTATTATCACAATGTTGTGATTCAGTCAATCATACATATAGAAGTTTTTACATGGCTCAGATTGTACTTGTGGGCTAGCGATACGACCTCTGGGACTGTACTGAGCCACGTGGTTGTTAAGTATTACCACAATGTTGTGATTCAGTCAATCATACATATAGAAGTTTTTACATGGCTCAGATTGTACTTGTGGGCTAGCGATACGACCTCTGGGACTGTACTGAACCACGTGGTTGTTAAGTATTATCACAATGTTGTGATGCAGTCAAACATACATATAGAAGTATTGACATGGCTCAGAATGTACTTGTGGCTAGCGATACGACCTCCGAGACTGAACTGATCCACTTGGTTGTTAAGTATTACCACAATGTTGTGATTCAGTCAATCATACATATAGAAGTATTGACATGGCTCAGATTGTACTTGTGGGCTAGCGATACGACCTCTGGGACTGTACTGAACCACGTGGTTGTTAAGTATTATCACATTGTTGTGATGCAGTCAAACATACATATAGAAGTATTGACATGGCTCAGAATGTACTTGTGGCTAGCGATACGACCTCCGAGACTGAACCGATCCACGTGGTTGTTAAGTATTACCACAATGTTGTGATTCAGTCAATCATACATATAGAAGTATTGACATGGCTCAGAATGTACTTGTGGCTAGCGATACGACCACTAAGATTGTACTGAGCCACGTGGTTGTTAAGTATTATCACAATATTGTGATTCAGTCAATCATACATATAGAAGTATTGACATGGCTCAGAATGTACTTGTGGCTAGCGATACGACCTCCGAGACTGAACTGATCCACGTGGTTGTTAAGTATTATCACATTGTTGTGATGCAGTCAAACATACATATAGAAGTATTGACATGGCTCAGAATGTACTTGTGGCTAGCGATACGACCTCCGAGACTGTACTGATCCACGTGGTTGTTTATTACCACAATGTTGAGATTCAGTCAATCATACATATAGAAGTATTGACATGGCTCAGAATGTACTTGTGGGCTAGCAACACGACGTCTGGGACTTTACTGAGCCACGTGGTTGTTAAGTATTATCACAATGTTGTGATGCAGTCAATCATACATATAGAAGTATTGACATGGCTCAGAATGTACTTGTGGGCTAGCGATACGACCTCCGAGACTGTACTGAGCCACGTGGTTGTTAAGTATTATCACAATGTTGTGATGCAGTCAATCATACATATAGAAGTATTGACATGGCTCAGAATGTACTTGTGGGCTAGCAATACGACCTCTGGGACTGTACTGAGCCACGTGGTTAGGATCCTTTGGTTGACATACACCCCCGTTCAGAGTGTTATAAATGAAATAAATACCTTTGAACCAAATCGCATTAATTAGCTGATTAATAAATACTATAGATAATTATATTTATTATATTATTACTTAGTAATTTAATTGAATGAAAAAGTTAAGTGCAAATACAATTAATTAAATACCGTTTGATAAAACATTACGGAAAGAAAAAACATAGTCTAAACCATAAGTAGTCAAAAATCAAACTAATTTAAGTAAAAATCAACATTAAAAGTCAAGAATGTATTTATAATATAATGGATCGCAAGTGTAACCCAGGCAAATACAGATAGTTTGTTTAACGTTTTATTACGGTTATTTTGTGTGACGTTCCCAGGTTTTGTGTCTGTACTGTACGATGTCAAAGAGGCATTTAATGGCTAGTGGCAATGGTACAATTGTAACATCATTTACTAAAACTAACATCAGGTAGGGCACTATATTCAATTTATTTAATGCCATAATTAGTTGGGTACGGTTTGACATCGTTCAGTACAGACATAATACCTGGAGCATCACACACAATAAACGAAATAAATTGTTGAACAAACTGTCTGTATTTGCCTAGATTACATATTTTCATTGCCTGTCTTGCCATTCATTGTATTGTACACGAATTCTTGACTGTTAATGTTAATTTTTAATTAAATTGCTTTGTTTTGCTAGGGGCCCACTATCTATAGGATTTTTGCTCTTTTTCGGAATGTTCCTGCATATGGTAAAGGTTGTCTGTCAAGTCTAGAACTAAACTAAACTTACAATGTACCTCTGACTTATTTATAGTCACGTGGTTTTGTCCCACAAGAAAATAATAAGCACCATCGCTTTAATTATCAATCGGCGCCTTCTGGTTTTCATATCAACAACTTCGACCATATTGGTGAATCTTTATCTCCTCGTTTCACGCCACAAGAAGTTTTTGAGAAACTTGAAACATTTGATGCGACAAAAGGCTGAGGGGCCGGTGGAATCCCACCTAAAGTCCTGAAACACTGCTGCGATTTATTAGCTGCCCCCATATGTGACTTATTCAACGCCTACGGGTGTTTTTCCTGAAGCATTTAAACAAGCTTATGTAGTCCCAATCCACAAGACGGGGGCTGTTGATGATGTTTGCAACTACAGGCCAATCTCTGTTCTCTCTTCCATATCCAAATTATTCGAAGATTTTTTCCTTGACAGAATCAGACATAGAGTGGCTAGCATTGTTTGCCCTCAGCAGCATGGCTTTACAGCTGGCAGGTCTACCGTGTCAAACCTAATACTTTTGCAAGTTAAAATTCAAGAAGCTTTCACCTTAAATAAACAACTTGACACAGTTTATTTGGATTTCTCCAAAGCGTTTGACATGGTTGATCACTCACTTCTTTTGAAAAAATGCAGGAACAGGGATTTGGAAACTCCTGTGCCTGGTGGTTGGCAAGTTACCTTTTCAAAAGACGTCTGTATGTCAAGTTTGCATCGTCCCTCTCTTCCGAATTCATTGCCTACTCTGGGGTGCCCCAGGGATCGTTACTTGGGCCTTATCTTTTCTCTCTATTTATTAACGATCTTCCTGAAGTGCTACAGAGTGATGTCCTTATGTTTGCAGACGATTTAAAAATCTTCTCAATCTTAGAATCTGAAGATGACTGCCTTCGGATACAGAGGGATCTATCAAGTCTTGACCGATGGTGTGCAGACAACAGAATGACCCTTAACACAAAGAAGTGTCAGGTTATCACGTTCCATCGTTGCCAAACTCCTATCAACTTCAGATATAGAGTGCGTAATGAGTCCATTGCTCGTGTGGAGCGTGTCAAAGACCTAGGTGTTATCCTGACCCCACTAATGAACTTCATGTTCACATACATGACGTTTGCGGCAGAGCTTGGCAGCAGATTGCTTGGCTTTCTATCTCGTTGCTCGAAGCAGTTCAGGGACACAACTGCCTTAAAGTTTCTGTACTGTGCCTTAGTTAGGCAAATTCTGGAATATGGCTCATCAATATGGAACCCTTATCAGAAATACCTCAGTGCTGAACTGGAGAGAGTCCAACGAAGATTTATACGCATGGTTGGCTTTAAGGCGGGTTGTCCATACTTTCAAGTTCCAGTTGAAACGTTATCTATTGACCTTGGACTCCAACCACTTGAGCAGCGTAGACTCTCTGTCGACATGGTGTTGCTACATAAGATCATAAATGGAAAAGTCGACTGCCCAAACATACTTCGTTTGGTCTTGTACAGGATCCCGACGAGTACCAGGTCTGATGACCTGTTCATAAGGCAACAGCATCGAACTAGCTACGCAGCCAACAGCACGATGGCCTGACTCCAAAGAGCTGGTAACAACGTTGCCAAACATGTGGACTTCTTTCACGATAGCGTGGCAAGAGTAAAAAAGATCTGTTTGTTTTGCACTTTATAGTTATTTTGCATGTATTTATTTCATATTATTGCATTGACCTGTTATTATGCATTGCTGTTATTATGCGTTATAATCCAGAGTTTCCTGTATATACATTATCAATATTTATTGCATCGTCTTGTTCTATTTATAATTATTGTTCTATTTATAATCGTGCTTGCATCTATTTATTGTTATTGTATTATGGTTTAGTTTTTCCTGTAACATTGTTTATTATTCTCGTGCATGATGATTGAACTGTAATTATTTCACATGTTTATTGTACATTGTCATGTTCCATTGTATGTTTGATTCTATTTTTGTTACAGTAGCCGTAATTTAGTCTTTGCATGGCAATCTTAGCTGTACGTCATACTTTGAGCCAATTGTCAAACTTATGTTTCATTTAATGTAAAAATGGAGATGTCCGTTGGTATGTATATAAATAAATGTTAGATTAGATTGTGAGCACTTCTACCATGTGTATGCTAGGTGGTTGAGAACTTGACGTGTTACTTACTTATGTATATGTGATATTTTTACTTTGTTTGACGATTAATCGTTGCTAAACAAATGCGAGGGCATTCCGAAAAAGACCCAGATTTCCCCCTTTGACCTCACTTCAAACCCTGCTTGATCCAATGTCTAATGATAACCGTTTTAACCTCTGTCGGTGCGTGTCACGGACACTCCATTCCAGTTCTCTATTTATATACGAACAAACATATACTACAGTGTTGTGTTTAGGAAATCAATGTACGGTTGGAGGGAGAGTGGTACCTGAAGTATGTTGCAAAGAATGAATGTCAAATAAAAGTACAATTATTAAAATAAAAATTTATTAGAATCATTTAAGTAAGTATTATACATAACTATAGAATCCATACCCTCCTTACGTGTACGGGAAGGTGTGGGGTCATTACCAACTTTCGTTTATAGGGTGGGTGGGTGGGAGGGTCTTATCAACATACGTATGGTATCCATGCATATACAATAAATAAATAATGGTAAAGTGATTGTTATAAAACTAATTTGTAAAAGGCGTACAATCGAAATGTCATTTTATATAACGCCACTTTGTAGCGACAGGACGGACAGGACTGATCGCGAGTGCTAATTGATCGCTTCGCAATACGCAATCTGGTTACAGCTAAGTACTGGTCCTGGAAGGGTTGTGCAATAGCAGGCCACGCCTGGGAGAAAGGGACCGACCGTCCATCTGGAAGTCCCGTCGTACTGAAGATGGTATGAGCCGACTGTTTGCGAGGGCAGGTACGAGACTAGATTAGGGAAACCGGATTTCATTGTACTTATATCAGGCAGGTGCTTAAATCAGTTGATTATAAACAATTATAAATTAGTATTGTAACAATTATTTTTTAGGTAAACATGAATTTAATGAGTATAAGAAAATAATGTGAAAGATTTAGAAAGATTTAATTACATATGGGTTGTTTTTTTTTTTGTTTTTTTTTTTATTCATTCCAAATACTGCAGTTTGACGGCCATATGTTTGAACTTGAATAATATTAATGAGTATAATTGTACAATTGAAAGGTAGACATTTTATATTTTTCAAGGGAAAATATTTCAAATGTTACTTGGTACGAGGTTATACCAGTTGTCCCGAACTGGTTGTGAGGACAGGTTTAAGGTGTGGCATACATATGCTAAAGCACAACTGATTTGAAATTTTTATAAACTTTCTAATATTATAACATTTATTTTGGTTATTAGTTAACCTGGTTTTCAAATGTAGTACTTTACTAAAAACGTTATTTCTACATTTTACGTTCAACTACAGAATATCTAATTCTGAACGATCATCTTAACTATACTATTTAGAAAATCCAAATTCGTAAAGTTGAAATGTGGGATAGAGTTATGTACAATTCAAAATCATTTTCAACGTTGGCAAATGCATATTTAAATTCGTATTTTTTATCATACCAAAAATGATAAATATACATTAAAAACAAAAAGCATCAATTGTTAGGAAAGTATTTTGTTTAAATGAAAAATGAAAAGCCTCGATCCTGAATTTACTTCAAATTACCTATGTGGGCAATTGAATTCGGAGTTCTTAATTTTAATGATAATAAAGTATAAATAGGTATGAAATAATATACAGAACACTATAAAAATATTCTTATAAACCAAAGAGTGTACTATTAATAAGAACTATGGACGTTTAAGTAATTGAACAGCAGTATATTTACTTATTAATAAGAACTATGGACGTTTAAGTAATTGAACAGCAGTATATTTACTTATTAATAAGAACTATGGACGTTTAAGTAATTGAACAGCAGTATATTTACTTATTAATAAGAACTATGGACGTTTAAGTAATTGAACAGCAGTATATTTACTTATTAATAAGAACTATGGACGTTTAAGTAATTGAACAGCAGTATATTTACTTAATAATGAGAACTATGGACGTTTAAGTAATTGAACAGCAGTATATTTACTTATTATTAAGAACTATGGACCTTTAAGTAATTGAACAGCAGTATATTTACTTAATAATAAGAACTATGGACGTTTAAGTAATTGAACAGCAGTATATTTACTTAATAATAAGAACTATGGACGTTTAAGTAATTGAACAGCAGTATATTTACTTATTAATAAGAACTATGGACGTTTAAGTAATTGAACAGCAGTATATTTACTTATTAATAAGAACTATGGACGTTTAAGTAATTGAACAGCAGTATATTTACTTAATAATAAGAACTATGGACGTTTAAGTAATTGAACAGCAGTATATTTACTTAATAATAAGAACTATGGACGTTTAAGTAATTGAACAGCAGTATATTTACTTAATAATAAGAACTATGGACGTTTAAGTAATTGAACAGCAGTATATTTACTTAATAATAAGAACTATGGACCTTTAAGTAATTGAACAGCAGTATATTTACTTAATAATAAGAACTATGGACCTTTAAGTAATTGAACAGCAGTATATTTACTTAATAATAAGAACTATGGACGTTTAAGTAATTGAACAGCAGTATATTTACTTAATAATAAGAACTATGGACGTTTAAGTAATTGAACAGCAGTATATTTACTTAATAATAAGAACTATGGACCTTTAAGTAATTGAACAGCAGTATATTTACTTAATAATAAGAACTATGGACGTTTAAGTAATTGAACAGCAGTATATTTACTTAATAATAAGTACTATGGACGTTTAAGTAATTGAACAGCAGTATATTTACTTAATAATAAGAACTATGGACGTTTAAGTAATTGAACAGCAGTATATTTACTTAATAATAAGAACTATGGACGTTTAAGTAATTGAACAGCAGTATATTTACTTAATAATAAGAACTATGGACCTTTAAGTAATTGAACAGCAGTATATTTACTTAATAATAAGAACTATGGACCTTTAAGTAATTGAACAGCAGTATATTTACTTAATAATAAGAACTATGGACCTTTAAGTAATTGAACAGCAGTATATTTACTTAATAATAAGAACTATGGACCTTTAAGTAATTGAACAGCAGTATATTTACTTAATAATAAGAACTATGGACCTTTAAGTAATTGAACAGCAGTATATTTACTTAATAATAAGAACTATGGACGTTTAAGTAATTAAAAAGCAGTATATTTACTTAATAATAAGAACTATGGACCTTTAAGTAATTGAACAGCAGTATATTTACTTAATAATAAGAACTATGGACGTTTAAGTAATTGAACAGCAGTATATTTACTTAATAATAAGAACTATGGACCTTTAAGTAATTGAACAGCAGTATATTTACTTAATAATAAGAACTTTGGACGTTTAAATAATTGAACAGCAGTATATTTACTTAATAATAAGAACTATGGACGTTTAAGTAATTGAACAGCAGTATATTTACTTAATAATAAGAACTATGGACCTTTAAGTAATTGAACAGCAGTATATTTACTTAATAATAAGAACTATGGACGTTTAAGTAATTGAACAGCAGTATATTTACTTAATAATAAGAACTATGGACCTTTAAGTAATTGAACAGCAGTATATTTACTTAATAATAAGAACTATGGACCTTTAAGTAATTGAACAGCAGTATATTTACTTAATAATAAGAACTATGGACGTTTAAGTAATTGAACAGCAGTATATTTACTTAATAATAAGAACTATGGACCTTTAAGTAATTGAACAGCAGTATATTTACTTAATAATAAGAACTATGGACCTTTAAGTAATTGAACAGCAGTATATTTACTTAATAATAAGAACTATGGACCTTTAAGTAATTGAACAGCAGTATATTTACTTAATAATAAGAACTATGGACGTTTAAGTAATTGAACAGCAGTATATTTACTTAATAATAAGAACTATGGACGTATAAGTAATTGAACAGCAGTATATTTACTTAATAATAAGAACTATGGACCTTTAAGTAATTGAACAGCAGTATATTTACTTAATAATAAGAACTATGGACGTTTAAGTAATTGAACAGCAGTATATTTACTTAATAATAAGAACTATGGACCTTTAAGTAATTGAACAGCAGTATATTTACTTAATAATAAGAACTATGGACGTTTAAGTAATTGAACAGCAGTATATTTACTTAATAATAAGAACTATGGACGTTTAAGTAATTGAACAGCAGTATATTTACTTAATAATAAGAACTATGGACGTTTAAGTAATTGAACAGCAGTATATTTACTTAATAAGAAGAACTATGGACCTTTAAGTAATTGAACAGGCAGTATATTTACTTAATAATAAGAACTATGGACGTTTAAGTAATTGAACAGCAGTATATTTACTTAATAATAAGAACTATGGACGTATAAGTAATTGAACAGCAGTATATTTACTTAATAATAAGAACTATGGACCTTTAAGTAATTGAACAGCAGTATATTTACTTAATAATAAGAACTATGGACGTTTAAGTAATTGAACAGCAGTATATTTACTTATTAATAAGAACTATGGACGTTTAAGTAATTGAACAGCAGTATATTTACTTATTAATAAGAACTATGGACGTTTAAGTAATTGAACAGCAGTATATTTACTTATTAATAAGAACTATGGACGTTTAAGTAATTGAACAGCAGTATATTTACTTAATAATGAGAACTATGGACGTTTAAGTAATTGAACAGCAGTATATTTACTTATTATTAAGAACTATGGACCTTTAAGTAATTGAACAGCAGTATATTTACTTAATAATAAGAACTATGGACCTTTAAGTAATTGAACAGCAGTATATTTACTTAATAATAAGAACTATGGACGTTTAAGTAATTGAACAGCAGTATATTTACTTAATAATAAGAACTATGGACGTTTAAGTAATTGAACAGCAGTATATTTACTTAATAATAAGAACTATGGACGTTTAAGTAATTGAACAGCAGTATATTTACTTAATAATAAGAACTATGGACGTTTAAGTAATTGAACAGCAGTATATTTACTTAATAATAAGAACTATGGACGTTTAAGTAATTGAACAGCAGTATATTTACTTAATAATAAGAACTATGGACCTTTAAGTAATTGAACAGCAGTATATTTACTTAATAATAAGAACTATGGACGTTTAAGTAATTGAACAGCAGTATATTTACTTAATAATAAGAACTATGGACGTTTAAGTAATTGAACAGCAGTATATTTACTTAATAATAAGAACTATGGACTTTAAGTAATTGAACAGCAGTATATTTACTTAATAATAAGAACTATGGACGTTTAAGTAATTGAACAGCAGTATATTTACTTAATAATAAGAACTATGGACGTTTAAGTAATTGAACAGCAGTATATTTACTTAATAATAAGAACTATGGACCTTTAAGTAATTGAACAGCAGTATATTTACTTAATAATAAGAACTATGGACGTTTAAGTAATTGAACAGCAGTATATTTACTTAATAATAAGTACTATGGACGTTTAAGTAATTGAACAGCAGTATATTTACTTAATAATAAGAACTATGGACGTTTAAGTAATTGAACAGCAGTATATTTACTTAATAATAAGAACTATGGACGTTTAAGTAATTGAACAGCAGTATATTTACTTAATAATAAGAACTATGGACCTTTAAGTAATTGAACAGCAGTATATTTACTTAATAATAAGAACTATGGACCTTTAAGTAATTGAACAGCAGTATATTTACTTAATAATAAGAACTATGGACCTTTAAGTAATTGAACAGCAGTATATTTACTTAATAATAAGAACTATGGACCTTTAAGTAATTGAACAGCAGTATATTTACTTAATAATAAGAACTATGGACGTTTAAGTAATTAAAAAGCAGTATATTTACTTAATAATAAGAACTATGGACCTTTAAGTAATTGAACAGCAGTATATTTACTTAATAATAAGAACTATGGACGTTTAAGTAATTGAACAGCAGTATATTTACTTAATAATAAGAACTATGGACCTTTAAGTAATTGAACAGCAGTATATTTACTTAATAATAAGAACTTTGGACGTTTAAATAATTGAACAGCAGTATATTTACTTAATAATAAGAACTATGGACGTTTAAGTAATTGAACAGCAGTATATTTACTTAATAATAAGAACTATGGACCTTTAAGTAATTGAACAGCAGTATATTTACTTAATAATAAGAACTATGGACCTTTAAGTAATTGAACAGCAGTATATTTACTTAATAATAAGAACTATGGACGTTTAAGTAATTGAACAGCAGTATATTTACTTAATAATAAGAACTATGGACCTTTAAGTAATTGAACAGCAGTATATTTACTTAATAATAAGAACTATGGACCTTTAAGTAATTGAACAGCAGTATATTTACTTAATAATAAGAACTATGGACCTTTAAGTAATTGAACAGCAGTATATTTACTTAATAATAAGAACTATGGACGTTTAAGTAATTGAACAGCAGTATATTTACTTAATAATAAGAACTATGGACGTTTAAGTAATTGAACAGCAGTATATTTACTTAATAATAAGAACTATGGACCTTTAAGTAATTGAACAGCAGTATATTTACTTAATAATAAGAACTATGGACGTTTAAGTAATTGAACAGCAGTATTATTACTTAATAATAAGAACTATGGACCTTTAAGTAATTGAACAGCAGTATATTTACTTAATAATAAGAACTATGGACGTTTAAGTAATTGAACAGCAGTATATTTACTTAATAATAAGAACTATGGACCTTTAAGTAATTGAACAGCAGTATATTTACTTAATAATAAGAACTATGGACGTTTAAGTAATTGAACAGCAGTATATTTACTTAATAAGAAGAACTATGGACCTTTAAGTAATTGAACAGCAGTATATTTACTTAATAATAAGAACTATGGACGTTTAAGTAATTGAACAGCAGTATATTTACTTAATAATAAGAACTATGGACGTATAAGTAATTGAACAGCAGTATATTTACTTAATAATAAGAACTATGGACCTTTAAGTAATTGAACAGCAGTATATTTACTTAATAATAAGAACTATGGACGTTTAAGTAATTGAACAGCAGTATATTTACTTAATAATAAGAACTATGGACCTTTAAGTAATTGAACAGCAGTATATTTACTTAATAATAAGAACTATGGACCTTTAAGTAATTGAACAGCAGTATATTTACTTAATAATAAGAACTATGGACCTTTAAGTAATTGAACAGCAGTATATTTACTTAATAATAAGAACTATGGACGTTTAAGTAATTGAACAGCAGTATATTTACTTAATAATAAGAACTATGGACCTTTAAGTAATTGAACAGCAGTATATTTACTTAATAATAAGAACTATGGACCTTTAAGTAATTGAACAGCAGTATATTTACTTAATAATAAGAACTATGGACGTTTAAGTAATTGAACAGCAGTATATTTACTTAATAATAAGAACTATGGACGTTTAAGTAATTGAACAGCAGTATATTTACTTAATAATAAGAACTATGGACGTTTAAGTAATTGAACAGCAGTATATTTACTTAATAATAAGAACTATGGACGTTTAAGTAATTGAACAGCAGTATATTTACTTAATAATAAGAACTATGGACGTTTAAGTAATTGAACAGCAGTATATTTACTTAATAATAAGAACTATGGACCTTTAAGTAATTGAACAGCAGTATATTTACTTAATAATAAGAACTTTGGACGTTTAAGTAATTGAACAGCAGTATATTTACTTAATAATAAGAACTATGGACGTTTAAGTAATTGAACAGCAGTATATTTACTTAATAATAAGAACTATGGACTTTTAAGTAATTGAACAGCAGTATATTTACTTAATAATAAGAACTATGGACGTTTAAGTAATTGAACAGCAGTATATTTACTTAATAATAAGAACTATGGACCTTTAAGTAATTGAACAGCAGTATATTTACTTAATAATAAGAACTATGGACCTTTAAGTAATTGAACAGCAGTATATTTACTTAATAATAAGAACTATGGACGTTTAAGTAATTGAACAGCAGTATATTTACTTAATAATAAGAACTATGGACCTTTAAGTAATTGAACAGCAGTATATTTACTTAATAATAAGAACTATGGACCTTTAAGTAATTGAACAGCAGTATATTTACTTAATAATAAGAACTATGGACGTTTAAGTAATTGAACAGCAGTATATTTACTTAATAATAAGAACTATGGACCTTTAAGTAATTGAACAGCAGTATATTTACTTAATAATAAGAACTATGGACGTTTAAGTAATTGAACAGCAGTACATTTACTTAATAATAAGAACTATGGACGTTTAAGTAATTGAACAGCAGTATATTTACTTAATAATAAGAACTATGGACGTTTAAGTAATTGAACAGCAGTATATTTACTTAATAATAAGAACTATGGACGTTTAAGTAATTGAACAGCAGTATATTTACTTAATAATAAGAACTATGGACCTTTAAGTAATTGAACAGCAGTATATTTACTTAATAATAAGAACTATGGACGTTTAAGTAATTGAACAGCAGTATATTTACTTAATAATAAGAACTATGGACGTTTAAGTAATTGAACAGCAGTATATTTACTAATTATTCTTCAAGCTCTTTTCTTACTGGATTTATAATTTAATGTTATATATGAAACAAACACTCCAGGAAATATTTCAATGTTATATATAAAACAAACACTCCAGGAAATATTTCAATGTTATATATGAAACAAACACTCCAGGAAATAGTTCAATGTTATATATAAAACAAACACTCCTGGAAATATTTCAATGTTATATATGAAACAAACACTCCAGGAAATAGTTCAATATTATATATAAAACAAACACTCCAGGAAATATTTCAATGTTATATATGAAACAAACACTCCAGGAAATATTTCAATGTTATATATGAAACAAACACTCTAGGAAATAGTTCAATGTTATATATAAAACAAACACTCCAGGAAATATTTCAATGTTATATATGAAACAAACACTCCAGGAAATATTTCAATGTTATATATGAAACAAACACTCCAGGAAATATTTCAATGTTATATATGAAACAAACACTCCAGGAAATATTTCAATGTTATATATGAAACAAACACTCCAGGAAATAGTTCAATGTTATATATGAAACAAACACTCCAGGAAATATTTCAATGTTATATATGAAACAAACACTCCAGGAAATAGTTCAATGTTATATATAAAACAAACACTCCAGGAAATATTTCAATGTTATATATAAAACAAACACTCCAGGAAATATTTCAATGTTATATATGAAACAAACACTCCAGGAAATAGTTCAATGTTATATATAAAACAAACACTCCAGGAAATATTTCAATGTTATATATGAAACAAACACTCCAGGAAATAGTTCAATGTCATATATAAAACAAACACTCCAGGAAATATTTCAATGTTATATATGAAACAAACACTCCAGGAAATATTTCAATGTTATATATGAAACAAATACTCCAGGAAATATTTCAATGTTATATATGAAACAAACACTCCAGGAAATAGTTCAATGTTATATATAAAACAAACACTCCAGGAAATATTTCAATGTTATATATGAAACAAACACTCCAGGAAATAGTTCAATGTTATATATAAAACAAACACTCCAGGAAGTATTTCAATGTTATATATGAAACAAACACTCCAGGAAATAGTTCAATGTTATATATAAAACAAACACTCCAGGAAATATGTCAATGTTATATATGAAACAAACACTCCAGGAAATATTTCAATGTTATATATGAAACAAACACTCCAGGAAATAGTTCAATGTTATATATGAAACAAACACTCCAGGAAATAGTTCAATGTTATACATAAAACAAACACTCCAGGAAATATTTTAATGTTATATATGAAACAAACACACCAGTAAATAGTTTTTTATTTTTTATTTTGTTAGTGTGTCTGAAGATGGTAACTTTGTTATCGAAAGGCCTGGAGTGTTTCATATATAACATTGAACTATTTCCTGGAGTGTTTGTTTCATTTATAACATTGAACTATTCCCTGGAGTGTTTGTTTCATATATAACATTGAAATATTTACTTATATTTATTACCTAGATGAAAGTCAATACTTTTATTTGAACGCGTAAGTTACAGTAAAAGGCGTCTCTTTTATAAATTAAAATATAAATAATAAAACTCAACACATTATATTTGGAAAAACCAAAAATTAAATAACAATCCCAAATAACTTTTTTTTAAATACTGGTTACAGTTTCGAACATAGTCAATATAATTGTAACATTGTTTGAAACGTAACTTTCAAATTTCTCCATACATGAAACACCTTGGACTAATGCTAGATGATCGTCTCTCCTAGAATCTTCACATATACCACTTGTATCATCAGCTCAGCACAGCATTATTTGCCCTAAGAAGGATCAAATCTATAATTACTCTAGAAGCCACCACAAAAGTTTATTACGCAGTGTTTGAAACCGATATGGAATTATAATTTGGGGCGCAACTTCAAATAACAACCTCCAGCGAGTACTCGTACAGAAACGAGCAATAAGACTGATGGCTGATGTTGCACCGCGGGAAGCTTACAAACACCACAATATACTCACCATCACATCTCTTTATACTCATAAAGCCATCATGCATGCTGTTAGTTTAAATTTTACTCGCAACAGCCAACATGGCTAAACAACAAGAAATGGGGTCAACTCTAACTTACCTGCACACAGAACTGCCCTATTTGCCAAAAAGCCGTCATACGCTGAGGCAAGATTGTATAATGCGTTACCTTTCATTTCTTACTTTCTACGCCAGTGGTATTTTTATGGTCATATTTAAACGTTGTTGAAGAACAACGGTCCAAACCCCTATGGCAATAGAAGGTAATAGAAGACGCTTTTGGCTTGTTAGTAAGTCAATTTACTTAATTTTCAAGTTTCTAGACCATGCAAATAGATCATGATAACAATCTAGAGTAATCAACAACAAAGCCTGGACCACAATCAAGGAGTAACGTAATTTTGTATGGTACATATTCTATTAAAAACTATTCTGAACTTGATGCTTACGAATAAAGCTTCTGAATATTATTATAAGATGCTAACAGGAGCTTATTAAACAGCCCTCGTTGTAAGTGCAAAGTTGTTTAATATTCAGTGCCACCATTGACATACACCAACTTACATAGCCCTAGATATAAGAAATATAGTATTCGGAATCTCTGATCATGTTACATTACATAAAAACAAGCCCATCTGGCCATGCAACACATCCAACAATCACCACTCCCTTGTTTAAGTCATCTGCTCCAGTGAGATTGCCATTTCATTTAATTCACTTATTAAATAAAGTTGGTGGATATCCGGAACCAGTTAATAACCAAAGGCCTACAGGTTAAAGCAGAATATAAATTACAGTAACATATGTAATTTTTTATTGGTTATTTTAACAGGCTTTTTTATCTTTAGGCCTCATATTCACTTTAGAAGGGAAGTGACAAACTTTCTCAAGTCTGTTTAACATGGTCACTGGGGTCACTTACATTTATCTAGCAATCTTCAGGCCGATTAAACCATGTAAATAAGAAAAGGTGTGGTTGGGTTAAACCGATTAACCGATTAAACCGATTAAACCGTATATCCATGCCCAAGGTGTGGTTGGGCATGGATATAACATGTAAATTCGTGTATTTAGTATGTTACATACTGAGCGAGGATTTATTGCCCCAAAACACGATATATCTCATCAAACACAACGTCACCACACTCCAACTTCAAGCTATAAATTTAGAGTTTGCACTTTTCATAACCCAGAAAATATTCAAAATGCCTGACGAGAAAACGCTTACCTGTTTGCACAGTTGGAAGTTTTTGTTTTACTGAAGCTATAACGTTTAGTTTGGATAGCATCTAATGAGATATACAATTGACAGTTAAATTCAATACAAAAAGTGTCAGATACATTTTGTAGTACATACTATAGTTTCCTCACAAATAGTCGGTAAAGTTATATTTTTTCGGAAACATAACCTTTTTTGGGATGGTTTCTCCCAATTAAGCAAGATCAAAATAAGTTATGAAGCTAAAACCAACCGTGATTACCTTTCGTAGTCCCCGTGATCAACTGTTGTTGCCTACCGTGATTAACTTAGGTAGTCAGCCATGATCAGCTTGGACAGCTCCAGTGATCAACTCAGGAAGGCCACTATGAACACCTTGGGTAACCCCTCCCCATTCGTGATAACCTTGGGTAGTCCCTTGTGATCAATATGGTTAGCTCCCTTTTCCTTGTCCTTTTCCTTGGACGTGGGTAATCGAATTGGGTAGCCTACGTGATTAATTTGGGTAGCATCATGATAAGCTGGGTTACACCCGACCCATTATTAACTTTGGTAGCTTCCATTATCAACTTTGGTACCACCCTTGATTATCATGGGCAGCACTCATGGTAATCTTGGTTAACTCTCCGTCATCAACTAGCGTAGCTCCCGTGTTCAACTTGGGTAGGTACCGGTGATTAACCTGGGTAGCATCTGTGATCAGTTTGCGTAGCAATCAGCTTGGGTAGCCAATCGTGATCATCTTGTGTAGGTATTGGTGCTCAAACCTATAGCGGGTTCTTTCAACTTGGCTAGCCCCCCATGATCAATTTGAGTATCCCTGTAATTAACTTAGATGGCCAACCGTGATCAACTCAGGCAGCCAACCATTATGCACTTGGGTATCTCCTTGTGATCAATTTGGGAAGGCCCCAGCGATCAACGTAGGTAGCCCTTGTGATCATCTTTAGTAGCCCCTGTGATCAAGTTGGGAAGCCCCCTGTGACCAACTTGCGATGCCCCTGGTATTAATTTGGGTAGTCATCCGTAACAAATTAGATGTCCCCCGTGATTAACGTAGGTAGACCTCGTGATTAACTTGGCAGCCCACCGTGATCAAGTTGGGAAGCCCCTGTTATCAACCTTAATCATCAGTAATGACCCGTTATCTACCTAGGTCCCCCTTAATCAACATGGTTAGCTCTCGTGATAATTTTGGGTGCCATCCATCATTAGCTTGGGTACCCCCCTTGATCATCTTGTGTAGACCCCTATAATCAACTTGGGTAGTATGGCGTTGTCAACTTAGGAAACCGTCCTTGTACAATTTTTCCAGTCCTTCTTGATACCCCCTGTGATCAATGCGGTTATCTCCGTGATCAACTTGGATAGTTCCCCGTAATTAACATAGCAACTGTGTTTAGTTTAAGTAGCAACTATGATCAACTTAGGTAACTCCTGCCATCATCTTTTATAGCCCCCATAATCAACTTGGGTAGTCAAACGTCCTAAACTTAAGTAGACTCCCCGGAATCAAATCGGTAAATACCCGTGATCATCTTCAGCAGCTAACTACACTTGACTTAGATAACCAACCATGATCGTCTTAGCTAGACACCCGTGATCTGTGAAACAACTACGAAGGTGTTGAGGTTACCGATGATCAACTTAGGTAGTCATTGATCTACTTTGAAAGCTCATGATTATTTGTTAAGTCATAATGAAGCCAAGAGTTCAATGGGGGTTTGGGGGTGAAGCCCCCAACGAGCGAAGCGAGTCTAATATTTATAAAGCTGCATGTGTAACTCACTGACTCACGTATACAAATTCTAACCCACTTCCAGATAAGCTAGACACTTTTTGGTACACTTGTAGCGTTTACCGAGCAACCAACGGGAAGATTCCAAAAACTAAAAATTTTTTATTTTAAACCCCCAAAAAAAATCAAAATGGCGGACGTGAATTGTGTGCAGAGTTTTACTTAGGGCTTCATTGTGGGCAAACCTTTGTTTGTAGAGCAAATCTGACAGCATATTGCAGATTTGTAATTAAATTTCCTACAATTTTGGTCAGATAACATTTTTTTGTATTTTTGATAATAACTACGCAACAAATCGTTAATTTTCACATTTCGTTCAAAAAAGGTTATTTTTTTAAATGTTTTTCGTATTTTACTGCATTATTACGATAATTTAAGAACTTAAAATTCTACACACTACTTACTTTTACTAATTTGTTATCAAAGATATTATTAAATTCGATTTTTCACTGTCCATAATCTAGACAAAATCCAAAATGGCTGATGTGAAATTGCTGTACTGTTTTCAGAGTTGAAGTTTTTGTTTTGCTGAAGCTGTAACATTTAGTTTAGATAGCATCTAATGAAATTGTCAACCTAAAAATTAAATGCTGTACAAAAAATATAATATACATTTTTGTGGTACTTACTATAGTTTCCTGGAAAAAAGTCAGTAAAGTTAAGTTTTATCGAAAACATGTGACTTTTTGGAAGAGATCCTCCTATTTAATCATGATTAAAAGAAGCCAGGACCTTCTTTTTTTCCTTCCTTCCAACCTTACATACCATTTTACTTCCCATTTATTGTTAATAAAATGCTATACAATTAGATTTTGCACTATTCAAAAAAAAAAAAAAAAAAAAAAAAAAAAAAAAAAAAAAAAAGGCTGACGAGAAAACGCTTACCTGTTTGTACAATTGAGGTTTTTATTTTACAGAATCTGTAATATTTAATTTTGGAAACACCTAATTCAATATTCAAATTAACAATTGAATTCTGTACAAATGGTTTCATATACACTTTTGTTGTATATTCTATCGTTTCCTCACAAAAAGTTTATAAATTTGAGTTTTTTATGTGATTTTTTTGAATGTATATCCCCATTTAAGCACGATTAAAACAAGCTGGACACTTAAAATCTTACACAATATTTACGTTTACCAATCTGTTTACTGGCCTCAATCAACTTCGGTTGTTAACCCATCAACAACTTAGATAATACGATATGATCATCTTGGGAAGACCCCCCTCCCCCCGAGATCATATTGGGAGCCCCATGTGATCAACTTGCATAATCCCCCGTTATCATCTTGGGTAGCCCCCGTGATCAGCTTAGTTAGCCTCCATGATCAACTAGGGTAGCCGACCGTCAACCACTTAGGCCCCCCGTGATGGTTTTCGATTCCCCCGTGATCCCACTTTCGTAAACACTCTTGGTCAACTTGGTAGCTTGTTATCAACACGGAAACCCCCTGGTGATCATCTTTGGTAGATACCCGTTATAATATTGGAAATGGTTATATACCTCTATGCTGTATAAACTACACACACCTCACAAAAAGTCAGTAAAGATGAGTTTTTGTCAAAAACATGTTGTTTTTTTAAATATATTCTTCCAATTTCACCATAATCATGATTAAATTACTTTTCCCCAGTAATTTAAAGATAATCAAGGTAGTTGCAATACGTAAAAAGAGAGCTATTGATGAGGTCTCAAACTTTAGACCCATCGCTCTGGTACATATTCTCTCAAAAGTAATAGAAGTGTGCATGAAAAGGTAACTTCATCTGCACTTTGTTAATAGCAATCTTTTCAACAGTGCTCAGTATAGTTTCTTGGCTGGTAGATGTAATATGTATGCTGTTAATGATGTTGTGTGTAATGTACTAGATGTTTTTGAAAATAGGTCTATTTTATTTTTAACAATGCTTGATCTAAATAAATAATTTTGTTTTTCTCATGGCATTTTATTGACTAAATTAGATATGTATAGAGTTAAGGGCAATGAGTTAAGACTATTGGAATCCTATTTAAATAATCGAAGTCAAGTTGTTATACTGGGAGGCGAATGCCCAGGAGTCTGATTTTCAAACTGTTATCAGAGACGTGCCCCAGGGCTCTGTTCTTGGGCCGCTCTTGTTTACCGTGGTGATAAATGATTTATTATTTAATATACCGTCTCAAGTAGTCCTTTATGTCGATGACACTTCCTTGCTGGTCAAGGAGGCTTCATTGGATCTTGTGCAGAAAAATTCTGTGATGGTGGTTGAGAAGGCAAATTCTAGGTTCTTATCTAATGGTTTAAACTTTTGATGGTTTAAAGGTTAATTATAACAAATCCGAAAATACTATATATACTCTGAAATTGAATAATTTATAGAAACAATCAGTAAAGCATCTGGGAATACATCTTGACGACAAACTAGATTAGCATTTACATACCATCCAGGTTGTATCTAAGCTAAATATGGCATACTACCTCTTGTTCAAACTTAAATTTAACGTTGATAAGAATACTTTGGCTATGGCCTACGTTTCTTTTTTCCACTGTCATTTATTATATGGAGTTATTTTATGGGGTAACTCAATGGGAGCACAAGATGTCTTCCGATGCCAAAAGCGCACTATCAGATTGATGACAAGGTTTTAAAAAACAAGAGTGCTGTAAGCCTCATTTTATTGAGCAATCAATATTAACCCTGCCTAGCTTATTTATCCAAGCCAATCTGTTATGTGTAAAAGGCCACACAGAGGATTTTAATCAACGTAATACAGTGCATACATAGACCTATAGAACTAGGAATTGCACTCAATTAGAACAGACTTAATTGAGTCTGTTAAATTAAAACTTTGCTAAGTATTTAACAGACAGAGCTATGCAGATAGTAGTTTACCAGCTCATGTACAGAATCTTGATTTGAAACATTTTAAAACAGCAATTACAAATTTTCTGTTAAAAAGAGCTGTTTATACACTAGATGAGTTTTTTGTTGATGTACACGAAATACTTAAATAATATTGTAACTGTTTTTCAATTTGTATCTTAATGAGTAAGTTGACTTGGCCTATTACTTGTAAGTTTAACGGCAATAAGTAGATTTTGAATGTTGAACCTACAACACTGATCCACTGGCGATGGCATTAAATGTAACTCAGTTAACGTACGTGGGTCAGACGAATGGTAAGAGTGATAGACTGACACTGACTCACTGTTCACCCACCACTGATCCACTGGCGATGGCATTAAATGTAACTCAGTTAACGTACGTGGGTCAGACGAATGGTAAGAGTGATAGATTGACAATGACTCACTGTTCACCCACCACTGATCCACTGGCGATGGCATTAAATGTAACTCAGTTAACGTACGTGGGTCAGACGAATGGTAAGAGTGATAGACTGACACTGACTCACTGTTCAGCCACCACTGATCCACTGGCGATGGCATTAAATGTAACTCAGTTAACGTACGTGGGTCAGACGAATGGTAAGAGTGATAGACTGACACTGACTCACTGTTCACCCACCACTGATCCACTGGCGATGGCATTAAATGTAACTCAGTTAACGTACGTGGGTCAGACGAATGGTAAGAGTGATAGACTGACACTGACTCACTGTTCACCCACCACTGATCCACTGGCGATGGCATTAAATGTAACTCAGTTAACGTACGTGGGTCAGACGAATGGTAAGAGTGATAGATTGACAATGACTCACTGTTCACCCACGACTGATCCACTGGCGATGGCATTAAATGTAACTCAGTTAACGTACGTGGGTCAGACGAATGGTAAGAGTGATAGATTGACAATGACTCACTGTTCACCCACGACTGATCCACTGGCGATGGCATTAAATGTAACTCGGTTAACGCAGGTGGGTCAGACGAATGGTAAGAGTGATAGATTGACAATGACTCACTGTTCACCCACCACTGATCCACTGGCGATGGCATTAAATGTAACTCAGTTAACGTACGTGGGTCAGACGAATGGTAAGAGTGATAGACTGACACTGACTCACTGTTCAGCCACCACTGATCCACTGGCGATGGCATTAAATGTAACTCAGTTAACGTACGTGGGTCAGACGAATGGTAAGAGTGATAGACTGACACTGACTCACTGTTCAGCCACCACTGATCCACTGGCGATGGCATTAAATGTAACTCAGTTAACGTACGTGGGTCAGACGAATGGTAAGAGTGATAGACTGACACTGACTCACTGTTCAGCCACCACTGATCCACTGGCGATGGCATTAAATGTAACTCAGTTAACGTACGTGGGTCAGACGAATGGTAAGAGTGATAGATTGACAATGACTCACTGTTCACCCACCACTGATCCACTGGCGATGGCATTAAATGTAACTCAGTTAACGTACGTGGGTCAGACGAATGGTAAGAGTGATAGATTGACAATGACTCACTGTTCACCCACCACTGATCCACTGGCGATGGCATTAAATGTAACTCGGTTAGCGCAGGTGGTCAGACGAATGGTAAGAGTGATAGATTGACAATGACTCACTGTTCACCCACCACTGATCCACTGGCGATGGCATTAAATGTAACTCGGTTAGCGCAGGTGGTCAGACGAATGGTAAGAGTGATAGATTGACAATGACTCACTGTTCACCCACCACTGATCCACTGGCGATGGCATTAAATGTAACTCGGTTAGCGCAGGTGGTCAGACGAATGGTAAGAGTGATAGATTGACAATGACTCACTGTTCACCCACCACTGATCCACTGGCGATGGCATTAAATGTAACTCAGTTAACGTACGTGGGTCAGACGAATGGTAAGAGTGATAGATTGACAATGACTCACTGTTCACCCACCACTGATCCACTGGCGATGGCATTAAATGTAACTCAGTTAACGTACGTGGGTCAGACGAATGGTAAGAGTGATAGATTGACAATGACTCACTGTTCAGCCACCACTGATCCACTGGCGATGGCATTATATGTAACTCAGTTAACGTACGTGGGTCAGACGAATGGAAAGAGTGATAGACTGACACTGACTCACTGTTCAGCCACCACTGATCCACTGGCGATGGCATTAAATGTAACTCAGTTAACGTACGTGGGTCAGACGAATGGTAAGAGTGATAGATTGACAATGACTCACTGTTCACCCACCACTGATCCACTGGCGATGGCATTAAATGTAACTCGGTTAGCGCAGGTGGTCAGACGAATGGTAAGAGTGATAGATTGACAATGACTCACTGTTCACCCACCACTGATCCACTGGCGATGGCATTAAATGTAACTCGGTTAGCGCAGGTGGTCAGACGAATGGTAAGAGTGATAGATTGACAATGACTCACTGTTCACCCACCACTGATCCACTGGCGATGGCATTAAATGTAACTCGGTTAGCGCAGGTGGTCAGACGAATGGTAAGAGTGATAGACTGACACTGACTCACTGTTCACCCACCACTGATCCACTGGCGATGGCATTAAATGTAACTCGGTTAACGCAGGTGGTCAGACGAATGGTAAGAGTGATAGATTGACAATGACTCACTGTTCACCCACCACTGATCCACTGGCGATGGCATTAAATGTAACTCGGTTAACGCAGGTGGGTCAGACGAATGGTATAGTGATAGATTGACAATGACTCACTGTTCACCCACGACTGATCCACTGGCGATGGCATTAAATGTAACTCGGTTAACGCAGGTGGGTCAGACGAATGGTAAGAGTGATAGATTGACAATGACTCACTGTTCACCCACCACTGATCCACTGGCGATGGCATTAAATGTAACTCGGTTAACGCAGGTTGGTCAGACGAATGGTAAAAGTGATAGATTGACAATGACTCACTGTTCACCCACCACTGATCCACTGGCGATGGCATTAAATGTAACTCGGTTAACGCAGGTGGGTCAGACGAATGGTAAGAGTGATAGATTGACAATGACTCACTGTTCACCCACCACTGATCCACTGGCGATGGCATTAAATGTAACTCGGTTAACGCAGGTGGGTCAGACGAATGGTATAGTGATAGATTGAAAATGACTCACTGTTCACCCACCACTGATCCACTGGCGATGGCATTAAATGTAACTCGGTTAACGCAGGTGGGTCAGACGAATGGTAAGAATGATAGATTGACAATGACTCACTGTTCACCCACCACTGATCCACTGGCGATGGCATTAAATGTAACTCGGTTAACGCAGGTGGGTCAGACGAATGGTATAGTGATAAATTTAAAATGACTCACTGTTCACCCACCACTGATCCACTGGCGATGGGTCAGACGAATGTTAAGCGTGATGGACTGACACTGACTCACTTGCTGGTGAGAATGGCTATTCACCTCTGCATATACGATCCGGTCAAGTTCAATTTGTCGATGAATGCGTAGTGATTGTGGATTGGCATTGTAAAGAATAAACTGAGTTCCTGCATTTCTACTTCGATTCCAGGAAATGCAATTTTGCTTTGTGATCCTCAGTATATTAGAATGCCTCTTGAATAAGTTTATGTTCATTATTGAAGGATAAAATGTAGAATAATCAAAACTTGTTTTGAAATTACTTTTTATGTCAACGAACTGATAAATGAGATAGGCTAATTTTCCTGAGCTCAGAAGCTCGATATTATTGGTAACTCAACTTCATGATCCTCATAAAATGAGATAATATTCCTGAGCTCAGTGACCTAATAATATTGGCAACTCTACACCAAGACCTTAATAAATGTACCCTAATAAAAACGGATAGTGTTTGTAATCGCAGCAGCCCTATCTTACCACCCCATCATATCTTATTAATGGACGCTCTCCTGAGGATCAGTTGGGAACCAGACTAACCAGATCATCGACATTCGACACTTATGTAATCATTCAATAAGCAACAATCTACGTCGGCGACTTAAATCTAAATATGGTTATCCAAATTAACACAAAACCTGTTTGGGAATCTCTAAGTCGATCACTACGCTGGCTGTCCCATTAAACCAGTAAAACTGTCATTAAAGGGGTTTACCACAGTATAGGAATTTCCAAATCTATTTGGAATAAAATTCAATTTAACACTTAAATCCATTCCTTTAACATTGCTATTCGTATTTTAATTTATTTTGAGTATCGCATATCCTCCGTGAACCAAGTTCCTAGATATCTGAGTTGTTTAGTCTGTTCTGTAAATCCTGCCCTCAATGGTATTTTTATTATCTTCATCACCTTCTAAAATCAAGTTTTTTGTCCAGTTAATGTTTATCTTCATGCCGTATATTTTTCATGTGTTTTAACGATATCTACCAACATTTTTACTAACTCGTCTTACTTTTCTGCGAGCATACCACCATCAAATCTTGTGCACTGTACTATTCCTCTATCTAAACGAACTCGTCTCTTCCCGTAAAACTCTTCAATTATCCCTACTAGATACATATTAAAGTATGGGACAAACTGAAACCCTGTCTAACATCTCTTCCCAATCCAGTTCCCTCTGAAAATTAAACTGTTGCCTTCTTATGATTGGAACAGTAATGTTCCTTTATCAGTCTTTTCTCTCTCCTCCTACCTTCTCCTGATTTGAACAGTAATGTTCCTATATCATTATTTTCTGTCTCCTTCCGCCTTCTCCTCCTACCTTCTTCTGATTTGAACAGTAATGTTCCTTTATCAGTCTTTTCTCTCTCCTCCTACCTTCTCCTGATTTGAACAGTAATGTTCCTATATCATTATTTTCTGTCTCCTTCTGCCTTCTCCTCCTACCTTCTCCTGATTTGAACAGTAATGTTCCTATATCAGTATTTTCTGTCTCCTTCTGCCTTCTCCTCCTACCTTCTCCTGATTTGAACAGTAATGTTCCTATATAAGTATTTTCTGTCTCCTTCCGCCTTCTCCTCCTACCTTCTCCTGATTTGAACAGTAATGTTCCTATATCAGTATTTTCTGTCTCCTTCCACCATCTCCTCCTACCTTCTCCTGATTTGAACAGTAATGTTCCTATATCAGTATTTTCTGTCTCCTTCCACCATCTCCTCCTACCTTCTCCTGATTTGAACAGTAATGTTCCTATATCAGTATTTTCTGTCTCCTTCTGCCTTCTCCTCCTACCTTCTCCTGATTTGAACAGTAATGTTCCTATATCAGTATTTTCTGTCTCCTTCCACCATCTCCTCCTACCTTCTCCTGATTTGAACAGTAATGTTCCTATATCAGTATTTTCTGTCTCCTTCTGCCTTCTCCTCCTACCTTCTCCTGATTTGAACAGTAATGTTCCTTTATCAGTCTTTTCTCTCTCCTCCTACCTTATCCTGATTTGAACAGTAATGTTCCTATATCAGTATTTTCTGTCTCCTTCTGCCTTCTCCCCTTCCTTCTCCTGATTTGAACAGTAATGTTCCTATATAAGTATTTTTGTCTCCTTCCGCCTTCTCCTCCTACCTTCTCCTGATTTGAACAGTAATGTTCCTATATCAGTATTTTCTGTCTCCTTCTGCCTTCTCCTCCTACCTTCTCCTGATTTGAACGGTAATGTTCCTATATAAGTATTTTTGTCTCCTTCCGCCTTCTCCTCCTACCTTCTCCTGATTTGAACAGTAATGTTCCTATATCAGTATTTTCTGTCTCCTTCTGCCTTCTCCTCCTACCTTCTCCTGATTTGAACAGTAATGTTCCTATATCAGTATTTTCTGTCTCCTTCCACCATCTCCTCCTACCTTCTCCTGATTTGAACAGTAATGTTCGTATATCAGTATTTTCTGTCTCCTTCTGCCTTCTCCTCCTACCTTCTCCTGATTTGAACAGTAATGTTTCTATATCAGTATTTTCTGTCTCCTTCTGCCTTCTCCTCCTACCTTCTCCTGATTTGAACAGTAATGTTCCTATATCAGTATTTTCTGTCTCCTTCCACCATCTCCTCCTACCTTCTCCTGATTTGAACAGTAATGTTCGTATATCAGTATTTTCTGTCTCCTTCTGCCTTCTCCTCCTACCTTCTCCTGATTTGAACAGTAATGTTTCTATATCAGTATTTTCTGTCTCCTTCTGCCTTCTCCTCCTACCTTCTCCTGATTTGAACAGTAATGTTTCTATATCAGTATTTTCTGTCTCCTTCTGCCTTCTCCTCCTACCTTCTCCTGATTTGAACAGTAATGTTCCTATATCAGTATTTTCTGTCTCCTTCCACCATCTCCTCCTACCTTCTCCTGATTTGAACAGTAATGTTCCTATATCAGTATTTTCTGTCTCCTTCTGCCTTCTCCTCCTACCTTCTCCTGATTTGAACAGTAATGTTCCTATATCAGTATTTTCTGTCTCCTTTTGCCTTCTCCTCCTACCTTCTCCTGATTTGAACAGTAATGATCCTATATCAGTATTTTCTGTCTCCTGCCTTCTCCTCCTACCTTCTCCTGATTTGAACAGTAATGTTCCTATATCAGTATTTTCTGTCTCCTTCCACCATCTCCTCCTACCTTCTCCTGATTTGAACAGTAATGTTCGTATATCAGTATTTTCTGTCTCCTTCCGCCTTCTCCTCCTACCTTCTCCTGATTTGAACAGTAATGTTCCTATATCAGTATTTTCTGTCTCCTTCCACCATCTCCTCCTACCTTCTCCTGATTTGAACAGTAATGTTCCTATATCAGTATTTTCTATCTCCTTCCACCATCTCCTCCTACCTTCTCCTGATTTGAACAGTAATGTTCGTATATCAGTATTTTCTGTCTCCTTCTGCCTTCTCCTCCTACCTTCTCCTGATTTGAACAGTAATGTTTCTATATCAGTATTTTCTGTCTCCTTCTGCCTTCTCCTCCTACCTTCTCCTGATTTGAAAAGTAATGTTCCTATATCAGTATTTTCTGTCTCCTTCCACCATCTCCTCCTACCTTCTCCTGATTTGAACAGTAATGTTCGTATATCAGTATTTTCTGTCTCCTTCTGCCTTCTCCTCCTACCTTCTCCTGATTTGAACAGTAATGTTTCTATATCAGTATTTTCTGTCTCCTTCTGCCTTCTCCTCCTACCTTCTCCTGATTTGAACAGTAATGTTTCTATATCAGTATTTTCTGTCTCCTTCCGCCTTCTCCTCCTACCTTCTTCTGATTTGAACAGTAATGTTCCTTTATCAGTCTTTTCTCTCTCCTCCTACCTTCTCCTGATTTGAACAGTAATGTTCCTATATCATTATTTTCTGTCTCCTTCTGCCTTCTCCTCCTACCTTCTCCTGATTTGAACAGTAATGTTCCTATATCAGTATTGTCTGTCTCCTTCTGCCTTCTCCTCCTACCTTCTCCTGATTTGAACAGTAATGTTCCTATATAAGTATTTTCTGTCTTCTTCCGCCTTCTCCTCCTACCTTCTCCTGATTTGAACAGTAATGTTCCTATATCAGTATTTTCTGTCTCCTTCCACCATCTCCTCCTACCTTCTCCTGATTTGAACAGTAATGTTCCTATATCAGTATTTTCTGTCTCCTTCCACCATCTCCTCCTACCTTCTCCTGATTTGAACAGTAATGTTCCTATATCAGTATTTTCTGTCTCCTTCTGCCTTCTCCTCCTACCTTCTCCTGATTTGAACAGTAATGTTCCTATATCAGTATTTTCTGTCTCCTTCCACCATCTCCTCCTACCTTCTCCTGATTTGAACAGTAATGTTCCTATATCAGTATTTTCTGTCTCCTTCTGCCTTCTCCTCCTACCTTCTCCTGATTTGAACAGTAATGTTCCTTTATCAGTCTTTTCTCTCTCCTCCTACCTTATCCTGATTTGAACAGTAATGTTCCTATATCAGTATTTTCTGTCTCCTTCTGCCTTCTCCTCCTACCTTCTCCTACTTATATACGGTAATGTTCCTATATAAGTATTTTTGTCTCCTTCCGCCTTCTCCTCCTACCTTCTCCTGATTTGAACAGTAATGTTCCTATATCAGTATTTTCTGTCTCCTTCTGCCTTCTCCTCCTACCTTCTCCTGATTTGAACAGTAATGTTCCTATATCAGTATTTTCTGTCTCCTTCCACCATCTCCTCGTACCTTCTCCTGATTTGAACAGTAATGTTCGTATATCAGTATTTTCTGTCTCCTTCTGCCTTCTCCTCCTACCTTCTCCTGATTTGAACAGTAATGTTTCTATATCAGTATTTTCTGTCTCCTTCTGCCTTCTCCTCCTACCTTCTCCTGATTTGAACAGTAATGTTCCTATATCAGTATTTTCTGTCTCCTTCCACCATCTCCTCCTACCTTCTCCTGATTTGAACAGTAATGTTCGTATATCAGTATTTTCTGTCTCCTTCTGCCTTCTCCTCCTACCTTCTCCTGATTTGAACAGTAATGTTTCTATATCAGTATTTTCTGTCTCCTTCTGCCTTCTCCTCCTACCTTCTCCTGATTTGAACAGTAATGTTTCTATATCAGTATTTTCTGTCTCCTTCTGCCTTCTCCTCCTACCTTCTCCTGATTTGAACAGTAATGTTCCTATATCAGTATTTTCTGTCTCCTTCCGCCTTCTCCTCCTACCTTCTCCTGATTTGAACAGTAATGTTCCTATATTAGTATTTTCTGTCTCCTTCTGCCTTCTCCTCCTACCTTCTCCTGATTTGAACAGTAATGTTCCTATATCAGTATTTTCTGTCTCCTTCTGCCTTCTCCTCCTACCTTCTCCTGATTTGAACAGTAATGATCCTATATCAGTATTTTCTGTCTCCTGCCTTCTCCTCCTACCTTCTCCTGATTTGAACAGTAATGTTCCTATATCAGTATTTTCTGTCTCCTTCTGCCTTCTCCTCCTACCTTCTTCTGGTTCGAAATGTTCCTTTATCGGTCTTTTCTCTCTCCATTCCATATCGTTTAATATGGACCTTAGCCTTTTTCTTTTCCACTCTGATGAAAGCTTTTTCTAGATTAAGTATATACACTTTCTTATTTTGTTTTTTTCTAAATATCTTTCTCCAATCATTCTCATTAAACTGAATGTATCTTTAGTTACCACATTTTCTCTAAATTTATGTTGCTTTTCTTTTATGTTTCTAGATAATCTTCTATTTATTATTCATAGAAGTGCATTGGCACGAAGTGATACTATGGCAATTGTTCGGAAATTGTCAACATTTTTTGGCTTTCTCTGAAATCGTTAAGCCATTTTCATGTACTTAATATTTCATTGCACTCTCTCACTACTTTCTTTCCCTCCACTTCTATTCCTTTCAGTATTTTTGCTGGAAAGATGGTATTTCAACATCCATTTTCCATATCTTTATTGGCGCAAGAAACTACTATAAACAAATATTTTCTAATCAAGTATTTTGAACCCGTTTCATCTTTTATCTTCCACCTCTACTTGCTTTCCCTTTAGTCCATTGTGCCAATATAATAGTATATCTGAATAATCCTTTCACTTCTTCTTGATCTCTGTTGATTTGTAAATTATTTCTAGCTCTTTTTTTCAGTTATGAAAGTATTTTTTTGTTCACAAAATATTAGCTTTTTTGCCTCTTTTTATAAATCACAATTTTCTTCTTTTTGGAGTTTACTATTATCCATTTGGCATTTATCTCTTATCCATTTTTAGTATTTTTAGTTTGCTTTCTCAGATTATCTTATAAATTCATTTCATAGAACTCTGCATTTTTCCTTCCCTCCTTTGTTCAATAGTTTTATAATTACCTCATACATCCATTGTATCTGTCATTTCTTCAGTTATACCACACAGAAAAAATGAACATGTGCCATTTTCCTATGGCCGCAGTGAACGCCTTATTGGCAGTTATAAATAGATTACAACTGTTGTATATCTTTACTACTATACAACAGGTTTATAAACTAGGTTTATCCTCGAGGATTTGGGGGTGCTGACCATGCCATCCCTACTCGACATAGATTTAGCGCACTATTTAATGCAACCTCTATTTATTTCTTCTCTGTGAGTAATAAATTTGTCACATTCTTTTTCTAGTTTTGTTTTTAGCTATTGGTTTTTAGTTTCTTCCATACTTACTCATATGCTTCTTCAAATACCCTCTACGTTAGCGGTTCCCAACCTTGTACCCCTGAGAACCACAAGACACTGTTGTAAAAATATCGATGTGCAACAAGATATTCTACATTAATTAAATTATATATTTTAAAAAGTAAATAAATAGCATTTTATATTTTATAATTGTATTTAATTTTCAAATACAAACATAAAACAGTATAAAAACAGTTCATTATAAGTAATTGTTAGTAAAAACTGGACTATAAAAGTGTAAAACTATGGGAACGAAATTTGAGGACTATATTATATTGCTCAGTATCTGTTTTGGTCTTGCAGTGAACTATCGAGTACTCTTCTATGTTTGGCCTCAAAGGAGTCATACGAGGTTAAAACATTGACTTATCGTATTCTTATTAAAATAATGTTAAAAAATTAATAAAATATAATTAATTGTTTGAGTTAATTTAAACTTATTGAATATTCTGGAAGCTGTAGGCTAATAGATAGAGAGTAACAATTTTGGAGAAGGTTTTGAATTTAATCATTAAGGTTTCCATAAAAACTAAGAATGATTGAAGATTGAAAATCTACGTTTTAAAGGAAATATAATTTAATAGTGATTTACAGGGTGACGAGTTTCAGAGGGCTAACTTTCTCAGACACGTCAAGACTATATCCCTGATCGGACGGTTTATTCCGAACTCTCTCATAATCGGTCACTTCTCGTATCTTTTGGCTCTTTCCTCTCTTCTTGAACCGAGGTTATAAACGATAAGAGAATATCGCCGTGTTTGCTAACAGTGGAACACCACGATGTTCACCGGAACATCGTCTTGTTTGCTCACGGTGAAACACCACGATGTTCGCCGGAACATCGCCATGTTTGCTCACGGCGGAACACCATGATTTTCGCCGGAACATCACCGTGTTTGCTCACGGCAGAATACCATGATGTTCGCCGGAACACCGTGATGTTCACCGGAACACCACGATGTTCACCGGAACACCACGATGTTCACCGGAACATCGCCGTGTTTGCTCACGGTGGAACACCACGATGTTCACCGGAACATCGCCATGTTTGCTCACGGTGGAACACCATGATGTTCGCCGGAACACCATTATGTTCACCGGAACAGCATGATGTTCGCCGGAACACCGTGATGTTCACTGGAACACCACGATGTTCACCGGAACATCACCGTGTTTGCTCACGGTGGAACACCACGATGTTTGCCGGAACACCACGATGTTCGTCGGAACACCATGATGTTTGCCGGTGTCGTGATACGTTGCAAGTGCTCTCCACTCACTTGCGTGAATTGTTATTATATTAAATAATTATACGTAAAGACTTGTTTATTAATTAACCTCAGTGCATCCCAATTATATTTATTCAATAAAAAAAACAATTTATTGGGAAGCTGTTCTTTCTATCCTGGAGGACCTTTTAAATATAAAAGGCCATAATTAAGAGTCTGCAGAGGCTGTCGGCCATATTGGCTTTAATCCCATTATAACAATGTTGTTTACGAATCCATATTTTTTCATCATTTATTGATCAACAGTTGTGTACGAGGTGTCATTTTACTGCGTTATCATATTGCGCATTGGATTTTCTTACGATATTTTGAAATCAAACGCCAAGTTTTAACAAATAGATGAAAATAAAAACTTCAAACTAAATATTTTATATGTTTTCCTATCAAACTAATTAGGAATTCGCTTAGGAATTCCAACGCACAATTTCAATCGTGATTAAATCTGTTTAGAAATAACTGTTTGATTTGGATACGAGTGATCGTAGTTTTCATATGTCCGGTTTAAAATATTAACATTGTTCTTACTGGATTAAAACCAACAGTCTCGATCTTAGCCGAAAGCCTCAGACAGCCTTTGCAGACTCATAAATAAATATTGAATACAGTAATGGTACATATATTAGAGGACGGTACAATACCAGTAGAAAGTGTGGGTGGTGATTGATAGATTGAACTTATTACGTCTTACACGAGCATAAGTAGAGAAGTGCGAGTTGATTGATTATTTGTATATTATACATACAGCCTGATCAAACTGTGTAGACACAAACTGAATGGTAATGTAGTGTGGGACATTGTCCTCTAACTAAACATTATAGACATTTAAACAGGTTGATGAAACTTGAGCTAACCAGTGAATAGGATTAAGGCTGAGTAACTATACATATAGTTCAATAAGTTAATAATAACATAAACATTGACAATAATAAACAGTCATTAACATTAATAGACTATAATATGGTTAAAACTAATAATTACATAGTGGATTGCCCTGGAGAATAGCGACTCAGGAATTTACTACAATAAAAACAATGGTTCAATAAAGGTGCTAGCCGAAACACTGGGGGCTGAAGCCAACCTGATGTGACACTTTAACAGTAACTAACTTGTGTCTTGGCGTAAACTGTCCACATACTTTTGTTTTCTACAGAACTTTTCTCTGTTAAAGTTGTTCTTTCTGGTAAATCTAAGTTTATAGTGGTGCCAATTAATTACATTTAACATATTATTTAAGTCATTGCATGATTTCTCATTATAGAATATTGTTGACAATAACGGGCATAAAATAGGATTTATTTATTTCATTTTCAACGGCAATGACACTTTACAAAGATGGCTTAGTTATTTAGTTAGACTCGTAAGTACTACAATGATTTGTATATTTAGAAAATCATGAAAAAGACTAAATACAAACTTACGTAGCGTAAAACATCTCACTTAACAACAATATGGCTCTTATTACTATATAGCAAAATATAAACTATTTAATGTAAAACAGGTTCGACAATAACAACTTAGGCCTACTACAAAAATTATAGTTAATAGGTACTGATGAAAGAAGTATTTTTTTTTCGAGAATGTGAGAAACCGAATGGAAAGAGCTTAAAAAGTTTTAATCAAACTGTAGCTTCCTGAAATCGAATCCGAGAAGCAAATTTTACGCTTAAAGGATCCCAGACTGTCGGCGAAGAAATCCATCTGATTTGGGACAGTCACCTAAATTGAGGTATAATTCGAGATTATTAAATTAAAATTATAAAAGGTAAATTTTAAAAACATTAATATTTTTAAGACGTTCTTCGTAGGCCGAGATGATAATATTAATTCGAATGAATTCAGTGTTATGGGACGATTGACGCCAAAAGGGTTCTACAAACTACACGTTATAAGAAGTAACTTTAAAAAGAATAATAATAAAACTCTCAACATACGAAATTTCGAAAGAAGTTAGAAAATACGTTACGTCATTACTCAGAACAAATTATGGGCGAAGGCTACCTGAGTTCCGTATCTTTACAATTTATTGCCAGAAGATACTGACAGCATATCTAATTCCAGAGAATTTAAAACAGCTGTCTTTTTATGGCTAACTTTCTTCACAAATATTAATTAAAGCAAGTACCTTATTACGTAATCCAAGGACAATGACCTCTAGGCCGTCAGCACAACACTCAACACTACCCTTCAGTATCATAAACTAACACATTTCATTGTATTATTTTCTTACTTTCATGATAACCATACAAAGATATTATAATATAATAACAGTTGTATTTTCCTCACTTACAATAACAAGAGTACTGAATTCAATAAAGTAAACTCCTGGTATTGATTAACATTTACTTTAACAAAGTTATATTTTGCTCACATTTTAAATGTAATATATAGATTTCTTGTTAATTGAAATTTCACGAATATTACAATATTATATTAGGAAAAGCAACAGGTTGTGTGATGGGCCGTGTCGGCCACGGAACGCACTTCATGTAACTCCAGAACGGACAGACGAACACGACTTACGTTACAGATGTAGATGAACAACTGTTATGGGTAAGGAAGACACTGGAATAGGCAGGAATTTAAAAATACAAACTAGTTTCTTCTGTGTAAAATAAAATATTAACCGTGGCACGTCCCAACTTTTACTGTGATTGTAACTGCCGTAAGATTGTAGTGCCGCCCTAAACAACCTCATTTTGTATACAAAAGAATTGTATGTATATTATATTATACATGATATTTATTATATGGACCTCGCCGACAAGTTATATCAAACTTGGTGAGGTAAAATTTGTAAAATAAATGTATAATTAAATTTAAAAAATAAAAAAACGAAGTTGATGCATAATGTTGAAAAATATTTGTTCCAATGAAATTCAAAAGCAGAATGCTTTATTAGCCTGATTTTTTAAATCAATTAAAAAATTATGTTAAGTTATGGCTATTTATTTTTATTTCTAGATATTTTTTTTCTCTCGGCCGTCCGCTCCCTGGGAGTTTGCACCCATAGGCCCAGGCCTACCGGGCCTATTGGGAAATCCAGCCCTGTTGATTACATAACGACTCATGCAAATTTGAAATAATATAATATTGTCAATTTATTCCACTAATACTATTACAACTAAACAATATTTTATCTATTTACCGGTGATCTGGAATATAAATATTTTTAATGTTAATAGTTTTGTTTGTTAATGTATTGCCTCAATAATTGCAATTAATTGTTTTAATAAGTTGTTATTCAATTTCCCTTCTTTGGGTCTTCAGATTTTATATATCCTACATATATAACATATCAGTGTTATAATATTTGAATAAACCAGCTGATTAACTAACTAAATAAAGTAACTTCATCAGATTCATTTAGGAACTTTGAAGAACTTTGCTAAAGAGTCCTTAAGACGAATGTTTTCGAAAACTCCAAAATATAGCGATGTCAACAAGTTTTAACTAGCCCTGTCTGATAATTTTAAAAATGGTCTTCGTCTGTCAAATGTATGGACGTAATCTTGCAACCCACCTTCGTACTATCAAGACATTGATGAACCCATCGAGGATGGGTGCGGAGGAGGGTGGGTGAGGAGGGTCGAGGACGACACAGAACAAAAAACACAAGTTGAATGGAAAAAATACTGTTTATTATATGAAAATATAAAAAAAACATTAAATACGAAAGTATTAAAAAATATATTAGGTGAAACAAATTTAAACATTTAAAGACAAAACTTGCTGTTGACCGTTTGTGAAAAGTTACGATATTTATAAAAAATTACAGAAATATTTATATGATTATATTAATAAATGTCCTCGAGGTAGTAAAACTAAATAAAAAAGGTCAACAAGATTATCAAACAGCAACAGTAGAAAAAAGTACCAAAATAAACGTAGCGAAAATTTATCAAACTAAACGTAGGCTATATAAAAAATAGGTTAGGCCTAACAATATTTTTATAAATATATAATTAGAGCTCTGCAAAAATATAAAACAATAATAAAGATACAACAATTAACAACACATGGCATAAATATATAAATAAATAATAACAATAACAACAAATAAATAAATATATAACTACAAATAATAAAACAAAATTTAAATTTACGTAGTCAGGTGAACTTACGGGGCCCCGGACAACAAAAGAAACTTTAAAGCTTAAGCCAATTTAGAAAAGTTACAAAAAAATTAAACACAAGATTAAAAGTAGTCTAATAATTACACCGAAATCCAGCGGTCAAAAACTGGGTGGCTCCTAATGGGAAACACAAAGTGAAGAATTACCCGAGAACCCCGTTCTTTGAAAGAAAAACCCAAATTACTCCTAAAAAACTAAACAAATTAAAAATAAAATCTAAATATAATTCTCGCAGATATCAAATGACAGTTCTTAAAAAAAAAGTTCGTCACAGGTTCAACAGATACTTCACGGGTTAACGTTCTTCACTAAAGTTCAATGTTGGGGGGCCAGAAAGTAAACTGAGTTTGGGTCATCTGCATGTCGAAGTCTTCATCCTGGAGGTCGTTGGATGGACAGTGTGGAAAGGGGGAAAAGGTGATTGGCCCTATGGGTCGCAGAGTAAGGAGGCTTGGTCCAGCCCGTAGGTACCACGCTGTGCCTCCAGGAAACTGCAGTCAGTGGCCATGCAGGTGCCCGTCTAAGACACTCCGACACAGGAGCCAGGGCTAAAGTTTCTAGCCGCAATACATTGCTCGTTGGCTGCAAAGCTAGAATGGAGAGCTTGCCGTTGACGCCAAGGAACACAGAAAACGAAATCACGGAACACAGAAAATGAACACAAAGACACAGAAAGTAAATTAACACAGAGGAAGTCTGAAAAGCAGGAGGTTACAGGGTCATTGTCCTCCGATTTATATAATTTTGTTCACTAACAAATACCACTAACAAAGTAAAAAATAACAAAAAAAGTTTAGTAAACAAACGAGACGTGTTGAAAAATGTTTGTTAATATAATATTGATTCGAATAATTTTATATTTTGCTTTTTTAACTAAGAATTCATACAGTCTGGTATTGATTTTATTGATGATACATTATAGTTATATTTTACCGTGAAATAAGTGTGAACCACTATCGCCTGCAATTACAAGACGCTTTTCATACCACTGGAAGTGTTGCGGTTGCCGCTATTGTAGCACTGAAGGCATTATTATTCAGTGGACATTCTGGTTGGTTACACTACACTTACACTTACTTATTACTACACTTACACCACTTACACTACAGAACATACTTTACTAACTTGATCTCTGGTTATACCAATGATTATGTACGTTATACATATATTGTTATTGATAGTTTATTTATAACAATTAATTCTTAAATACATTCCAATCTGAAAATCAAATAGTTAAATATCCTAAACTGATCTAACTATCATCAGTTAATCGCAGCCTCTATGCTGGACAAAGTTCATAATTATTTTTATCTAAATCTACTTTCGTTCATCCTTGACTTCAATTGACTAAATATTTTACCGAAATATTTTTAAAGTGACTAATGCAATATGAAAATTAAAAATTCATTAATTTAGATTGAAAATGAATGAGTGATTGTTAAAAGGGCCTTGAGTCATGTTTTTAAGATTTTGAGTAGAACATCAAAAACTGTTTACTGTGTAAAGTTTTTATAATTAAACGATGTAACAATTATGAGATACTCAACAAAATGTGTTTATTTGGATGAAAATATTTCAGAAATTTATTACTAGTCATAAGTTCATTTAATGTTAATGTATCGCATTTATACAGGGTGTCCCGTAAGTAACCAGCCAAACTTCTGGAGGTCATTCCTTGGGTTAAAACAAACAAAAAATTTCATGTGTACAAATCGTCTATCTCGCTCCATTATCCGGCTATCTGTCTGTATGTGTTTTTTACTAAAAACTTAATATCTCAAAGGTTATTTAAGATAAAACCATGAAACTTGGTATGAATGTTGATCTTTACAGTATGCATGTACTATTTAAATTTCATTTTTTTACAACAATATTTTTCAAAATGGCGGCCATTTTAAAGTTTTAAAGCCAAATATCTTAATAACCTTAAATTTTAATGAGAACTTGTAAGTTACAAAAAAGTTTAAGAATTTATTTCTATAAATAATTATATAAAAAGTTTTAAGATTGAACAACTACTAACTGAAATTACAATTTTTATCGAATTGAACACTAAAGTTTTCAATTTTATTAATATCAAGCATATTTTTATTTGATAAAATTGTAATTTCTCAGTTAATAGTTGTTCAATCTTAAAACTTTTTATATAATTATTTATAGAAATAAATTCTTAAACTTTTTTGTAACTCACAAGTTTTTAGTAAAATTTAAGGTTATTAAGATATTTGGCTTTAAAAACTTAAAATGGCCGCCATTTTGAAAAATATTGTTGTAAAAAAAATGAAATTTAAATAGTACATGCATACTGTAAAGATCAACATTCATACCAAGTTTCATGGTTTTATCTTAAATAACCTTTGAGATATTAAGTTTTTAGTAAAAAACACATACAGACAGATAGCCGGATAATGGAGCGAGATAGACGATTTGTACACATGAAATTTTTTGTTTGTTTTAACCCAAGGAATGACCTCCAGAAGTTTGGCTGGTTACTTACGGGACACCCTGTATTTCAATACCTGGTTGTTAGGAATATTTTCTATAAATTTTGTGGATTTTATAAATTGAACTTTTCGAGAAATAAGTTCAAATCAATTATCTGAAACATTGTTTTCTCGGCTTTTAGAGGTCGTAAAATTAATTACTTGGTCTTATTGTAAATCTTATGACATGAGTACTTACGGTACATTACTTTTATATGTGTAAGTACATGTAGTGGTTTTATTTTGATTTAAATCCATTTAAAATTATCGATGAAAAGTTTTTTCAATTGATTTAAATCGATTAAAAATCGCCGCATCTACTTACATATTTAAAAGTAACGTATCGTAACTATTAATAAGGATACAACAAGGTCTGGTCATAAGGATTACAACAAGACCAAGTAATTAATTTTACGACTTTTAAAAGCCAAGAAAACGATGTTTCAGATAATTAATTAGAACTATTTTTTCGAAAAACTAAAATTCTAAAATTTACGAAATTTATAGAAAACATTCCTAACAACCAGTTCTTAAAATATAAATGTGATACATTAACGGGGTTTTGAGTAATAAACTTGATGTACAGTGAAAACTAGTTAACATTCCGGTACTTTTTTTGTTCCAACTAGGATAAAAATTACTAAAACTTATAATAACATTTAAAAATGCATATGTCACAACGTAGAATTAAACGAGGAAAACAATGGTATGACTAGATTTGTCGTATGTTTCTTAGTTACTTAGGAAACCACTTTCAAACTCGGGTGCGCAGACAGTAAGTAATAGATTCCATTCTATTATTTCTACATAACAACATGCCCTAATGTTCAGACATCTTTCAAGTTGTAGCGAATATGGTACTTAAAAAGTACAATAAAATAAGCGCAATTGGTTAGAACGTGAAAAACTCGGTACGACGATATTGGTTCTGTTTTCTAATTCACTGTATAACATAATAATCCGTATTATTAACTCCGCATTTTTAATCCGTAATAGTGAAATTAATTTATGTAGATTTGCGCTAATTGTTTATGTGTCTATATAAATAAACTATAGACCTTCAAAATGACAGTCCACGATCAGTAGTTTTCAAACGCCAATTCAAACGTTTTTGCCTTGCCTGTAGCGTTAAACTTATAGGAACATTCTAAGCACTGTTCTATATTGACTGGAGTGATTTTTACTTTTTTAAACTGACTAAATGTTTTATACTGAGTTTGTAACGATTTATAAATATTTATACATAATATAAGTATTATACATTTAAATTTACTTAAATATGGAATTAGCTTTTATTTTTAATACCCTGTGTTGTTTGTTTTTTTTGGTTAAATATCCTATCCCATGGAGTTCTACAATTCTTGTTCGATATAAGATATTGTTATTATAATTGAGTTACAATAGTTTGTCAAAACTAAGCCGACAGATGCAGTTGATACGTACAATGGGGAATGGTAAATGATCAGTCTATGGGGATAAAACAGTTAATACTAGCACAGCGTTCTTTTCAGGAGGGACTATTTTCAATCGGAGAAGCAGATTATGGATGTTAAAAAACCTGGATTGAGCTCTGTGATGGAAGATCAATATTTACACACTAAGGCACAAGTACGTTGTACTGTAGATTTTATTTATCGGTCTAATTTTTAATTTTTGACTAGTCATACTTTTAATCCTTAGCCATACTGAAATATCGGACAAACTGAGCAGACACCGTTATACGAGTGTCATTCTTCTCTAAGACAATAAATCACATGAAGCCATACTAAAATATCGGACAAACTGAGCAGACACTGTTATACGAGTGTCATTCTTCTCTAAGACAATAAATTACATGAAGCCATACTGAAATATCGGACAAACTGAGCAGACACCGTTATACAGTGTCATTCTTCTCTAAGACAATAAATCACATGAAGCCATACTGAAATATCGGACAAACTGAGCAGACACCGTTATACGAGTGTCATTCTTCTCTAAGACAATAAATCACATGAAGCCATACTGAAATATCGGACAAACTGAGCAGACACCGTTATACGAGTGTCATTCTTCTCTAAGACAATAAATCACATGAAGCCATACTGAAATATCAGACAAACTGAGCAGACACCGTTATACGAGTGTCATTCTTCTCTAAGACAATAAATCACATGAAGCCATACTGAAATATCGGACAAACTGAGCAGACACCGTTATACGAGTGTCATTCTTCTCTAAGACAATAAGTCACATGAAGCCATACTGAAATATCGGACAAACTGAGCAGACACCGTTATACGAGTGTCATTCTTCTCTAAGACAATAAATCACATGAAGCCATACTGAAATATCGGACAAACTGAGCAGACACCGTTATACGAGTGTCATTCTTCTCTAAGACAATAAATCACATGAAGCCATACTGAAATATCGGACAAACTGAGCAGACACCGTTATACGAGTGTCATTTTCTCTAAGACAATAAATCACATGAAGCCATACTGAAATATCGGACAAACTGAGCAGACACCGTTATACGAGTGTCATTCTTCTCTAAGACAATAAATCACACGAAGAATGTCATATTGCCAGTCATGAAGTCCAAGTGCATCACCCTACCATGTATTTGACTTGATGTATACACCTACAGTAACCAATTGTACAGTCCAAGTGCATCACCCTACCATGTATTTGACTCGATGTATACACCTACAGTAACCAATTGTACAGTCCAGATGCATCACCCTACCATGTATTTGACTTGATGTATACACCTACAGTAACCAATTGTACAGTCCAGGTGTATCACCCTACCATGTATTTGACTTGATGTATACACCTAAAGTAACCAATTGTAGAGTCCAGGTGCATCACACTACCATGCATTTGACTGGATGTATACACCTACAGTAACCAATTGTACAGTCCATGTGCATCACCCTACCATGTATTTGACTGGATTGACACATTTACGATAACCAATTGTACAGTCCAGGTGCATCACCTTACCATGTATTTGACTCGATTTACACACCTACGATAACCAATTGTACAGTCCAGGTGCATCACCCTACCATGTATTTGACTCGATTGACACACCTACGATAACCAATTGTACAGTCCAGGTGCATCACCCTACCATGTATTTGACTCGATTGAACACCTACGATAACCAATTGTACAGTCCAGGTGCATCACCCTACCATGTATTTGACTCGATTGAACACCTACGATAACCAATTGTACAGTCCAGGTGCATCACCCAATCATGTTTGTGACCCGATGTATATAAAACTACGGAACCAATTGTTTTTAGGGTCATTATGACCTGATTCAATATCTAACTCAACTCGTTCTATCATAGATTCCTTCTGTGTAGTACTACTTGGTCTAATGTGTGACTATGTTGTAACAGTGTTGAGACAATCTAAAATAGGAAATAAAACTAAACATTATTTAAACTAGACTAACCTTAGGTCTGAAGATGCGTCGACTAGAAGTCTGACACAGTCCAGGCATCCTCGGGCTGCGGCATAGTGTAGTGCCAGGGCACCGGTGCATGTACGCTCTAGGGCCGGCATGTCAGGATTCTTGGCCCACCGGAGCACGCTCACACGACCGTACCTGGGGACAGATACATTGGTAATTAGATTGGTATTTAGCCAAGTAATTGATTCGACTTTGATAACTTACTTTTTCTATACTCAATTTTTTGTGTTAATTAGTAATGAAGTTGTTATGTTCTATTGTTGTCCTTGTCTTTAATGTTGAACTAATTTTTAGTAAGTTATTTTGAAGAAGCTCACCGAATTCCGTAGATTATTTCACGGGAATTCAAAATGTCCTCCTGTCATAGATGTCATCCTTTATAACAAATGAGAAAGATTAGAGCACCAAACATTTCCTGAGCGTTGCATTCTTAAAATCCAACATAACCTCAGAAACCCTTGGCAGTTTGAGTACTTGATCCTCTGTCCTCATGAACCTCATATGTCTTTCATTATAAAATGAATAAAAATAAAACGAGCGTTGTATTTTTAAGAATTCAAAGTTCAGGAAATGTATGGTTAATTGATTAATTTTTACGGCTTAATGAATTAATTTTTACGGTAATGGTTAGATGCGTTGCGTTGAAATGGTTTGAAAGCTTTCTTGTAGGACGGACCCAATCAGTTAAAATTCATAATCAATTAAGCACTTCATTATTAGAAAGAGCCGGAGTCCCTCAGGGCTCCGTGCTCTCTGCAAATCTATTTTTAATTTTTATTAACGACCTGTTAGATCAACATTTCACATCTTCAGTTAGTGTGTTTGCCGATGATATTGCACTTGTATCCTCCAACAAAAATGAATTAAATCTCCAAATGATTAATGATGATTTGAACATTTTGCGGTCATGGTGCTTCAAGAATAAAATGCATGTTAATGTAAAAAAACTAAATATGTTAACTTTCACATGACCGGCTTGAAATTCGCAAATCCTATAGTTTTTCATAAATTTGATTTTGAAGGTGAGTCGTGTGGCGCTGTTGAGCAAGTCCCCGCCTTTAAATATTTAGGGTTAACTTTAGACAGCAAAATGTCCTGGAAAAAGCATATTTGTGATTTAATAAATAAAACTAGATTTAATTTAAGAAAATTTTACTTTCTTAGAAACTTTTGTGATGTAAATTTATTGTGAACTCTATACTATGGTCTGATTCATTCAAGGATACAATACGGCATTATTTGTTGGGGGGGGAACTTGTAAAACAACAATAAATACTATTAGAACATTTCAAAATAAATTTATTCGAATAATCCTGAAAGCAAATGCAAGAGAGTCTTCTTTACCTTTATTCTATTTATTAAAAAGTTTACCCATCCAACATTTATTCATCTATAAAACATTAAAATTATTTTATATACGAAGTGGCAATAGAGGCTCAACCAGAATTCATCACGATATGAGAAGTAACAAGAATAGATTATTTATCAAACCCAAAGTAAACAAAATGTTCTTCAAACAATCTTTTAATTACTTAGGCCCAAATTATTTCAATAAATTACCATTATACATTAAAGAAAGCAACAACAATAAGGAATTTTGCCACAAGATAAAGAACTGGTTATACACTATACATGACACAAGTTGTCTGAGTCAGGCCTTAACTTAGAGTAAATTATAGAAAATATTAGTTTATGAACTGTAAAATATTAATTTTAGTTTAATTTTAAAGTACTGTTATTTTAGTAGTAGTTTGAATTTAATGAACTCTACAGAATGCCTTTCTAATTATATATAAGACTGTAATACTTAAAAGAGACTGGACTGAGTTCTATATGGACTGAGTTATTTGTTAATTTATTTTTTTATTGAAGTTATACTTCTTTGCGCCCGTTAGACACTTTGGGATGGGATGTTGGTCGAGAAACCGCGTCACGCTGAAAAGTAAGAAAACATTTTTAAGAACTATCGATTAATCGATTGTTAATCGAAGAAATTTAATCGAAGAAATTACTGATAATGATAATATAGGTGTATAATATAATAATGAAGTCACGTATAATATATTGAAGATAAATATATTGAATAATATTGAAAAATGTCTTATATTTCATTTATATATCCTGTCTGTTTGTGTGCGTCAGTGGGTTTATGAGAATGGCCAAAGAAGTATAACTTCCACCGTGTGGTCCGACGCACACCCAATTTTTTATTATTATTTTTGGTCACTAACCACAATACTGGAAACAGTGGTTAGTATTATTCACTTAAATTTTATGTTGATTTAATTGTCAAGATGTTGTGAATAAAGATCATTATTCATTATTCAATGAACAGTATTTTTAGAGGCTTTAGTCCAAATCGCGTGAGGCAAGTTTTAGTGGTTAGTAAACATACTTATGTACTAAGGGAGGGAGTGGAAATGGCAAGAGACTAACTTCTTGTTCATACTCAAAATAAGACAACAACACATTTATTTATTTGTATTTTAAGGTGAGTACAAATCGTTATATTACTGTATGTTTGTTGTAGTCTGGTTACTAATTTAAATCTACTTATTATCAGAAAGACCACTTGAAGATGAGCACCGATTACTACAATATAGATTAATAATGATCACCAAACGTCAAACGCTGTAGAGAGGCTCTCAGCTTGGCTGGTGGGCGAGAGGGCTGGCCAAGAGTATGGACGAAGTATATTTCATTCAACTCAAGCAGACGTTGGCTAAGATGACGTTGATCATTGTTCGCTTACCCAGGCAAGGTGAGAGTACTTAGCAGTCCATATCTTGGCAGTCTATTATTCAAATACCTTTCTCCAAGTAAAAGATTAAGTCAAAAACTATTTCATACAAAAAATCATTAACAAATAACTAATTGACTAAACTGTGTCTTACAGCATTATCAATGTTGTGATTTACATTTTACAACTTTACTGCCTAACTCGTTAACGTGGAGGTATTATAGGAATATATCCAAACGCTTGCTACAACAAATTAAATTATCTGTTCAGGTAAAACTAACAAACTAAAAATAAAATAAATTTTTTTCTTATAAGATATCTCATATTACCCAACAACTAAGGGCTGAGCGTAACTTAAACCATACAAACAATAACCACTGACTCCTAACTGTACATTGTGATACACACAGCTGGTCTGATGTTCATTACAATTCAATTTTTTACGATATGTCTACAAATTTACATCGAAATATATGTTGACCAAATATGAACTAACAACCACCTGCAAGTTATACATATCGTTTTATCATACTAAAACATTTAATATTAAAAGAATGCCTATTTCATATGTGGTTTTGGCGAAGTACTATAAGTGGCCATAGGCCTACTGAAGTTGTGATAGATAGCAGAGAAATGCGCTTACTAGAGTGAAGGGCCAATTAGACAGGAATGCGGGGGAGGATGTGCTTCTCGACAGTTACGCAAATGTGGGGAGATTGCACCGTCTCTTGACGTTTCTTCACCATCCGCCTAGTGAACTCTTTTTTTAAGGAGAGGTCAATCTCCTCTTAACCTTACTTTATTCCTCATAGACTATTGATCTGTGCGGGAAACTTATCACATAGAGTAAAGGGAAGAACCAGTATAATGCGAGGTATGTATATATCGTATGGTTTGTTGTCAGCTACTATTGGTTAATTTTAAAAAGCTGCGATGTATATTTGGATCAAGATCCAAAAGTTATGTTTTATATTAGTAAGAATAAAAATGCAAAGTGTTCTGCTGTCAGAAACCTAAGTTCAATCCATCAAGACCTGCCTCACTAGTTCTGTTTATGCTGGCTTATCCCTCCGTAAAAGGGCGCAGGGGGCACTCTGTAACTATTGGATTCATTGTTTGGTTAGACTCCCCGTAATAACATGACTAATCTAGTGTCAATCCCTATTTATACTCCCAGTAGTTACATCTGCCCACGCCAATTCGGAAACAATTCAACAGTGTTTACTCCCTACGAGGGAGGTTCATCCCACCTACAGGTATTGACGGATCGTTAATAAGGTAATAAGGAACTTATTTCGTCCATAAAACTGTTCCAATGCGAGGATAAAAAACTTTCCAAAACTGATAAAACCTAAAAGTCAAAACCACCATTCGAACCTGCACTATTTCTAACCAAGGTTGAAAGTCCTGAAGCTTCAGACTGCTCGGCCATTGGCACTCTCCAGTGGCCGACTCTGTTTTACT